>BQNB010047239.1:0-43240 GCA_026074375.1 Tanacetum coccineum | reverse complement strand
AGGGGTTGATGAGTCGAACCAGGGAGAAGGAGGAGAAGACAGATGTTTTTTTTTCTATTTTGATTATGTCTGATATGTGTGTGTGTCGATGTGTTTATATAAAAAAAAGGGAAAGGGCTTGGTCTTGGGCCTCAACTAAAATATGGATCAAGTTTATAAATAAAAAAAATATAGAAGGGGTGTTGGTTTTTGTTGGGTTGTCGAGCAAAAGGAGAGAAAAAGGAGGGCTTCAGACCACTTTTTCCTAACTAGCAATACTTATAATCCTCGGGCCTAAAAACCTTTTCTAGTCCGATATCTTTCCTAAATCGCGATTTTCGACTCGGTTGCACATGTAAACTTTATAAAAATAAATTTTTATAAGATAAAGATATAATTGGCATTCTAGGCCAAAATACGGAGTCGTTGATTTCTTGTTGCTCAAAACGGTTAAATTCTTTATCGCATAGCACTTTTTCTTAAATCCGATGATTTTCTCCAAAATAACAAAATAGAAAAAAATTTATAATTTAGAAAATAAATATATAAATCAAAATAAATAATGACCTTAAGTTTGGGTTCTTACAGGAGGTTGGGTATCGGGTGTTGTTTGAGAGTTACTTGGTGATGGTGCATCTTGGTCAACTGTAGTTGAGGAAGGTGAACCAGTTGATACAGCGGGTTCTGGAGCTGCTACTTCATCAATTGGAGCAACGACTTCAGGGGCTGGGTGATCAACACTAGGTGGGGGATTGAGTAATTCATCGAACAACGGTTGAAACAAGATATCCCAGTCAGTTCTTAAAGGTAGTACAAACAGTGTTGAAGGAGGAGGGTTTGGCACGAGTCCTGAACTGATTGTTACAGGATTCATTTCATAAAGTGCGGGTCCTGAACTGCTGTGTTCAGAAGCTATCGCAGTCAGCTCATCAAAGTCAACGTGAATGATTTCAATTATTCGTCTGGTACGTCTGTTGTAAATCCGGAATGCTTTCTTCGTGGGTTCATAGCCAATGAAAATTCCTATATCGGCCTTCGGTTGTAACTTGTCCAAGTTCTCACTATCATTCGTTGGGTAGCATAGTGCACCAAACACATGAAGATACGATAGGTCAGGAGGTTTGTTGTGCAGAAGCTCGTATGGTGTTTTACCGTGTCGATGGCGTATCATGGAATGATTTTGGGTATAACAGGCTGTAGCAACCGCTTCGGCCCATAGAAATAAAGGAGCTTTTGCATAAATTAACATAGTGCGGGCTGCTTCAATTAGCGTACGATTTCGTCTTTCAACAACACCGTTTTGCTGTGGAGAGCGGGCAACAGATGTTTCATGAGAGATGCCAACCTTCTCATAATATTCACGCAATGTCTGATTAACAAACTCAGTTCCATTATCTGTTCTGATGCGTCGGACGGTTTCCTTAAGTCGTACTTGGATCATCTTCAAAAAATTGATAATAAAAGCTGGAGCTTCATCTTTTGATCGCAAGCATTTTACCCATGTAAATCGAGAGTAATCGTCGACAATAACAAGGATGTACTTCTTTCCATTGACACTCGCGACACGCATTGGTCCACACAGATCCATATGCAACAGATAGAGTTTTTCTTGATTGGTGTCCTCAGATTTGGGTTTGTGGGGTTTCTTTGAACTTTTGCCTAATGCACATGCAGAACATAAGTGATCCTTTTCAAACTTGAGCTTAGGGAGACCTCGGACAAGTCCATGTCTTGCAAGATGATTGATAGCACCAAAGTTCAAGTGAGATAGACGACGATGCCATAACCAAGACTTGGTTTTAGAGGCCTTTGACAAGAGACAAATAGGAGAGGATGCCATCATATTCCCAAGTGAGAGTGTATAAAGATTATCCCCTCGAGATCCCGTCAATAAATCAACACCTTCTAGATTGCGAATGAAGCATGTGTGTTGACGAAAAGCCACTTCGAGATTTGAATCACAGAATTGTCCCACAGAAAATAGATTATGTCCAAGTCCTTCAACATAATAAACCCTTGAAATAGTAACATTCCCAATCTGATAGTCTCCATAACCCATTATCTTTGCAACTTGATCATTTCCGAATTTGACTGTACCCAAGAATTTACTGATGAAATTGGTGAGCTGAGAGCGATCTCCGGTCATGTGCTTCGAGCAACCGGAGTCCAAATACCAGAGGACGATTTGGACAACCTGCATTCATTAAGAGAAGTAGATGGAATATTGGTTTTTGTGGATCCCCAGGATTTACTGGGTTCCTGTTTGTTAGCAGACATTGGTTTTATAACCTTAGTTTTGCTAACGGACTCAGTATTCTTATTCTTCCTAGGTTTCCTTGAGTATACCAATTTAACCAAAGGTTTGGGTGATTCAAATTTTAGAACAATTTGTTTCCTAGAAGGCACTTCATTAGTAGTGGTAATCCTGGTTAAAGGGCACGCATTTCCTACAATAGTGAAGGTACGACCGGTAGGTTTCCAAATATATCCTATCTGAGTGAACACCTTTCCTGTTGGTTTCCAAATATCTTTCTTAGATTTATTCTTTTTAGATTTACTCTTCTTAGGTTTAGCACGAAATTTCACATCATTCATAGAATTAGAAACACACAAATTATCAGAAGACATGCAATCATCACTGTTAATACAGTTGTTTCTTGAATTTCTACACAAGACGCTGATCCATTAACTTTAAACAGTACCATCCTTTTATTCAAACAAGATATACGTTCCTAAGGGTGATCTTCTACTTTATTCTTTGAATTACTACTTGGTGTTTGCGGAATCCTATCATTCCTTGTATTGCCTGAAGGCTGTGATCCGCTAGCACTAGTAGAAAGTCTTACTCTGTAGAATGCAACAAACGCTTGTTAGAAACTAATTTGAAAGCGGTCTGTTTTTTGTGTTTTTCTGTAGATTTGATGATATCGGAAAACCTAACTTTCTGTCCTTGTTCCTTGTGTGACCTCATTTGCTAATTGAGGACCAAAATTGTGATGCTAGGGCAGATCTACTTATGTAGTGAAAGCAAATCCTGGATGACTTTGGTATACCTAAAGGCAGACTCTAAAAGTGAATCGTGAGGATAAGTTATTTTTTTACATGTTCGACTATATCCCTAAGGACCAAAGCTTCTTCCTGAGTGTGTTTAATATAGGAGGAGTGAGCAGTCCTTTTATTCAACAATTTGGGCGTGATTGGTTCCATATTATCTCTTAGACAAGGCATTTGGATCAACCAGGGGGTCTCAATAGCTCCTTATCTACAGCTTTTCCTTTAAGTTTCCTTAACTCATTTTTTAGGGCTGCTATGACCAAACCTTGTTCCTGAAGTTTTGTATTTAAATCAGAAATTTCCCCAGACTTTATATTGACTTGTTTGATTAACGCATCACATTGTTCTTTTGATTGAACACGTTTTGGTTTAATCGAGTCATAAAGTTGCTTATAAGTCTGTTTCAAATGCTCATTCTCAGCAACAAGTTTTGTCACTCTATGTTCCAATTCAATGTTAAGAGTCTCAATTTCATCCATGTCCATTTTGACTGTACTATCATCCACATTTCCATTTAAGGACTTAATTTGCTCTTTCAACTTGACAATGACTGTGTCTTTTGCTTGAGACTGAGCTCTCAATTCACTTAATTCAAACAACTGAGTAAAACTTGGAGCATTTTGATTTAAAACACTGTTTTCTATTTGAAAATTTTCTTGATTAAGTTGAGAATCAACTTCCAAAGTGATGCAATGTTTTTCAAGAGTCGTAAAACTCTTACAAAGTTTATCGTAAGTTTCTTTATCAACAAAATCCTTTTTATTGAGAAGCTCAGTCTTGAGTTCGAGACACCTTTGACATTCATTCACAGTTTCACAACCTTCATTCACAGACAAATTCACAACAGTTTTTACAATATCATTATCAATGGTTTTGTGCAAGAGTCGTTCATTTTCCACTCAAAACCTTGATTCCATTTTTAACTTTCGAAAGTTTTGGACTCCAAGCGATGTTGTTCGACAGCCTGTTCCATTTGATAAAAGACTTTTTGGACATCGACAAGTTCTTTAAACCAAGTATTGGTTGAAGTTATTGAAGATATCTTTTAATTCTTTTATAAACGGAATGATTTCATCTCGAAAACAAGCCTTTGTATGTTCAAACCCCCACGTGCCCTCAGTGATAGCTGTGGCAGTGGTTCTTTCTTTGACAACCTGATCAAAGCCAGTAAGATAGCGTTTAAGCTCTTTCAAGCTAGTATTCACCATACTTACTTTAGGAAGTTCTTTTGGAACCTCAACTATGACGGTTGTGGAAGAATGAGATGGGTCTAAAGCTGGGACCGAAGTCGCTTTCCAATAGGCATGTTCACTATATAAATCAGATTGTCGAACAAATCGTTTGTAGTAATCGTTATTAAGAACAGCATAATTAATGGGTTTAGTGTTCACTCTATGTTTTACAACCATTGGATCTTGTTCTTTCAAAAGCAATTTTGAACGACTCTCTTCACAAAGCATTAATGTCTCATCAGAATCAGGAATCACAATAGTATCCATTTTAAGAATGGTATTCCCGTCATACAGCTTTGGCTTTGACTCCCGAGCTTTCTTCAGATAGAAAGGTTTTTCAAAACCGATAGCTTGTTTCGTGGAATGATCATAACAAATTTTGGATTTAGTCATCATATGAACAGTTTGCGCAGATTGACCTCTTTTGAAAATGATGTTACTATGCAAGTTCTTAATTTCTTTTCTAAAGCAATTTCTCTATCAATATTTCTGTTTTCTTCCATTTTTAAATCATTTTTGAGATCAGAAACTGTTTTCATTAAAGAATTCTTTTCTTGCACTTGTTCAAAAAGAGTTTCCTTAAGACGTACAATCTCGGCATACTGTTCATTTGATCCTGAAAAACTGTTTTCAACATTTTGCATTTCTTTCAAATCTTTAACCTCTCCTTTATATCTGTCAAGCTCGGTAGTCAAGGCTTTATTAACATTGGTGCAATGCATCACTTGGGTATTTAATTGTTCAAACATAGATAATATCAGGACATCTTGTTGAGCAGAAGAGTTAGAATTCTGGACAGTTTCCTGTTGTGTTTCACTCAGATACTGAGAATAAGGAATGATATTGCTATCACTGGTTATTTCAGTTTCTGTCTGACTCACATCATTAGACTGTTCAGAAGACGTCATTATCTGCTCACTTTGATTGAATAAATCATAGGTCAGATTATCTGGATTGTGTACCTCAGTGAGTGCATCTGAGCCATTCCTGGAGAGATTCGCCATGAGAGCAATCTTGGCTGAGTTGAGTTCATCACAATCAGAGTCATAGGCATCCAGATCATCGGCTTGATAAGCAGCATTGTGGGTGATGACAGTCTGAGAGGTTTGAATGTCAGGAAGTCCTGGATCTGCCAAAAATGCTATTTCTTCCTCTGTTAAAGCTTGACCACTTGCTTGAGCTTGAACCAGCAACACTTTATCATTGAACCATGTTTCATCCCTTTTCCTCTTGGGCTTAGTACACTGCTTGGCAATATGACCCTCCCCTTTGCAATTGTAACAAATAACAGTCCGTTGTTTCCCCGTGTTGCTACCACTTGCACCAGGTGTGTATTTTCTTGTTGTTCCAGCAGCATAAGTAGTTTGTCTCCCCTGAACAGGTTGCACAGTTACTTTTCCATCATAGATGGTAGCTTGTTGACGAGGGTTTGACGAAGTCCTTAGCTGATTGTTGGTAGTAGGATACCGGGATGTGACAACAGCAGTTAAGAATGACATCATGTGATTAATTGCATCAATTGGATCATCCCCTTTCTGGAACACTGGAACAACTAGACTGGAGTCTGGTTGGGAAAATTCAGGTTGTTGCTGTTGATAGGCTGTGGGAGCATATTCCAATTGTGGGATTGATGGTTGTGGAGAATAAACGTTGTGGTGAACGGTGGATTGATACTCATTTGTTGGATAAGTAATTGAAAGAGGTGTTGATTGATTGGTTGTGAATTGTTGAGTTTGATAAGGTGTAACAAACTGTGAAGACTGATATGGTGAAACGTGAAGTTGAGATAGAGACTGTGGGTGAGTGTGTAGATGAGATTGATAAGCTGGCTGAGTTAATTGGTGAGATGCAACTAAAGCAAGAGGATCGGGGTTGCGTTCATGCATCAAACGAACTTCATTTGCATGTCTTTCATGTTGTTGCAGGTAAGCATGAAGCTGATCAACATTGGTAGTGTGCAAGTCTTTGACCAATTTAACATCAGTAACAAATTTGCTCCATTCATCAGGAAGAGTGTTTAAGAACTTGGTGTTAACTTGAAACTGCTCCAATGGCATCTTGTAAATGTTCATATCATTGAGTAACAGAGTGAACCTCAAGTAGTACTCATGTATCATATCATTGAGTAGCAGAGTGAACCTCAAGTATTACTCGTGTAACGACTCTCCTTTCTTGTAAGTGAACTTATCAAATTCATCATACAGCTTGCACTCTCATTCTTGTTTTGTTAACGACGATGCCTTGCATTAGCAGTTTAATCTTCTCCATCGATCTGTTTGCCACCGATGTTAGACTCACAAGAGCATGATTTCAGTTGGAAGGCCTTGGTGAATGATGTTTATTGCTTTGTGTCTCAATCAGCTTGAATGGCTTTAGTGGGAGTCAGTTCAACATATTCCTAAAGCCTTTGTTACTCCATCCCTCAGTGATTGAAGGCAAACAAGTGGTCCTTTTCAAAAAAGGGCAAGAAATCATTCTTACATGGTGGTCTATTCATCATATACCGTTCAGTCTGCTTTTCCATGAATATACAAGTGTTTTTTTAAGCATCCGTAGTTTGTTGTCTCTCCTGAAGAAGTGACCTAACTCGGCAGTGTCATCATTGTGTTATAAAAAGATTACAATTTGATCGATCGGTGGTAGAAAGAAATTGTGTTTGGTTATGTGTTTGTTGAGTCTTGAAATAAATCTTGAAACTACACGGGATTTTACGATTCTTGACAAAACCAGGAACAACAAGAAACTGTTTCACGGGACTTTTACAAGTCAAAAGAAATCACGTTATAATTTAAATACGAGTTGTTAAGTTTAAAACTTAGATGGTTACACTAGTTCGGTTGACAAGTATAACTGTTCGGTTCCTACTGTTCGGTCCTGCTGTTCGGTTGTCACTAGTTTCGATTCCTCTTGTTCGGTTACAGTAAAGGACTAGTTTGGGTTCCAAGTGATTACAGATCGTTCGGTTCACTTGTTGGTTCCTACTAGTAAACAACTCATTCGGTTCTAAACTGAGTGAGCTCATTCGTTCATAACTAGAAATATTCTAGTTCGGTGATCTCGATCGGTTATCTAGTTCGGTTAACTTGTTCGGCTTACTCGTTCGGTTACCTTGTTCGGTCCTACTCGTTCGGTCCCAACTACTACGAAACTTAAATTTTCAAAACTTAAAAAGACACATTTTTGAATAGTTTTTAGCAAAAAATTCTTGTACAACTAGTGTTACTAACCATATAGGAACAATAAAAATGAAAACTTTAAGGTTTTTAAGCGAAAAAATTTTGAATCACTATTTTGCTCTTTGTAAAGGTTTTTGAACACAAAAACTAAACACACCACTCCATGGCTCTTGATACCAATTGTAGAATCATGTAATCTTATGATCAAACCAAGAACAAGAGAGAGATATGGGTTATGATGTTAGAGAGAATGGATGGAAAATGGATAAAGTTTATTAAGTGAAAATGTGAAACTATGGAATAACCAACCCCTCTCCAAGGCTAGGAGAGGGATTATATACTTACATGATGGCCGGCCCATGGGCTATGATGGGCTTCCCATAGGCCTTGGGCTGGACTAGATTACTAATCTAATCATTACACTAACTACGAACTAAGACTATTACAACTTGGAAGTGACCGACACTTTTTGTGTTTCCAACAGATTTCATTAAGCTCCAATAAGCCATCTTAGCTGGGTTAGCTTATAAATAAGCTCGGATAAGCTTATTTTGGCTTATTTGGCTTATTGTTAGGGTCCATTAAGCTTTTAAATGGTCCAATCTAGTTCCCAAGGGTACATAAGCTCTCATTTGACTTATATAAGCTCATATGAAACTGTTTGAATGAAAAATAAGCTTAGAGTAGCTTATTTTAGCTTATTTAAGCTTATTGGGCTCGTTGGCCCAACAACCTTAGCCGAATGTTAGCAAAAAGGTCCATTAGGGTTCTCTTATTGATTTCAACTTATTTTTCCATACTAATAAGGCTTATTATAGAACTTATAAGCTGTTTCATATGCGTGGCTTATTCATTTAGCAATTTAGCTCGTAAATGGGCTTGTTGGGCCTGATGTGAGCCCGATAAGCGTTTTATAGGTTTGGGCTTAATTCTTTAGGGTCCAATAACCTTCTTAAGTTTAAAATAGGCCTTTTAAGCTGTTTGAGCTCACAAATAAGCTGTGGAAACTTATTTGTGGCTTACGGGTCTTGTGGGTCCACGAAATGGACTAATCAGGCCCAATAAGGATCCGTTTGATTTTTATAAGGTACTAGGAATCTATATTTGTTGCAATAAGTTCGTAGGACTCCTAATAAACATGTAGAGCTTATAAATAAGCCGTGGCTCACCGGGTGGTCTTATTGGGCCCATTTGGCTTTATACGTGGCTATTAGGCTAGGAAGGCCCAATAGGTGGTTTACTCATGCATGCTTGTTACATATAAGTTTACTAAGTTTGCTAGTTCAATTAATAAGCTCGAATGAGCTTATTAATAAGCCATGGGTCTTCGTAGTTGGGCCTGTTGTGCCAGTTGGGTTTAATGGGCCTATTTGTGGCCCGTTAAGGTTTCTTAAGCATATCGTTATCCCAAACGAGTTTAAGATCCATTTAAGCACTTGATAAGCTCTTGTGAGCTTATTTATAAGCCGTGAGACTTCACTAATGGGTCATTGGGCAGGTTGGGTGTCACACCCCGCCAAGGCGGAAACGCAAGGCGCGACATAATAGGATATTAACATAGCACATGGTATCTTTATAGAGAAATACTAAATAGGGTAATAAATGCAAAGACACAACGTGTCATGAAAACATCCACAATCCAACGACAATGTAAGGGTGATAGGGGTTGCCATCCGTACAAGCCTTACAATATCAAAACAAAGTCTAAAAATCAAATCAACATATTGTTCAAATAAAACAGCATAGCAAAATCATAGATCTTCAACTTGCATCTTATGGTCTCACTAGCAACTCGCCTTGCTCAATTGCTTATTTCTTGAAGTACTTGAAAACGATGCTTAAAAACACTGTTAACTTAGCTTTGGTGAGATGTCATAGGTTTTAGACATCAACCTCAAAACATTTCAAAGACAATTCAAATATTACTGTGATAAAGATAAAAAGTTGCATAGCATATCATGAACTATCACATACTACAAATCATTCAGCTCAATTCAACACAGTTCACATCATATTGCTTCAAACAAAATATTCAGTTCAAAAGAGCTCGGCTCAACCAAAGTGAGGAAGGCAATGATCCAACGATCCAATCCAACCCTGCTCCACTTGTCATTCTCATTCAACACATAGCAAGTAATAGTCATAAAGCACATGCATTTTCAGCTCAACCATCAAATATCACAGTAATAAAACATTCAATACTCATTGCATCGTTTTCACCCCAATGAAAAATCTTAGAAAAGATAGGGGCTATGACACTCACCTGTTGCGCTGCTACAAGCAATTATACTCCTTGCTCAAAACTATAACATATAAACTTTCGTTACAATTGGCAAACTAAAATGCTTAAACCAACGTATCAACCCTAATTGATGGATTATTATATTCTAGTCATATTCCTACCACATTTTCTTATCATTTTGTAACACTTTTTAACCTTTTATACCTTACACACTTGTACCTCACCCTTTACAAATTTTCTGCATAAAATGTATATTTTTCACCCGACAAGTGTGACCAAAAACCCACACCAAATGGTGTCCAAAAAATTATTACCAAAAATTTACAGACTTCCTATATGTCTTATGAGACCCCAAAAGTTGCCATAAACCCTACCCTTTTATAGAACCTCAATTAGAAAATTCGTTTTTCACACATGGACCAGATTTGACGTAAAAACTGACTCACCAAAAAGTTTGGGTACAAGGTGACACTTTAAAATTATATTATTTTCTAAAAAAATCCGAGACCTCACACAATCATATGGATATTAGCCAACAAACAAGTTTTAGCTGTCCAGTATGAAGTCTAAGTATTTTATAAAAAATCCAAAATCAAAAGTCAGATAATTCGTAGTCTTTGGTGGACGAGTCTTGCAAATGATATTTGACCGACTACTTCCCGACCTCAAATGTTGGGGCGGTTTTTCTGAAAAGTGATCGAAAAAGCTACAGTTTAAAAAAAAAGAATCAGTTCAATTGCATTCTCCATCTAGGAAGATTGCGTCCGTTGCTTGTGAAGTTGGACAAAACTTTTCGCCGAATTCAATTCCGAATTTTAAACCTAACTTAACCCTCATAAACCTTTAATATGATCTAATCATGCATTAAGCATCACCATATCACTTAAATACTTATTAAAATCTGCACTTTAATAAAAACCTAATTTTTTATAAACCTAATTAATTTTTTTTATAAATAAATCTCTTTTTCCATCAAGACTAGATTAAAAATTAACATTTTTGTAAACAACAATTTGATAACATGGCTTACTTGGATAAAATTTTTTTTTTTTTTTTCTTCTCTAGCTGTGCGACGTTCAAAGGGGAAGGAGGAGATGGAAAGAACACAAATGATATTTTGTGATCATAATCTTATATTTAAGTATAAATCATATTATAATTAAACTCTAAAAAAATTTCCTTTTATTTTTTTGTCTACAAACCGGGCTAAACACACTCGGCCCATATTTTTTTTCATTATTTTTTTTTTAATTTGAATTTGTACGAATTACATTAAAATTAATTTTTGCACAATTATTTAAGACCATTTAACACTTATACCTTTTTATTTAAACAGTAAGGTTACCACGCTTTCTAAAAATAACTGTTCATTTCTATAATCACTTTCTAAATATTGAGAAAGTTACACATACTTCCATTTTTCTTTTCACACTTGATAAATTTCAATGCTCATATGATAAGATGATCATCAAATTTCTAAAATAATCTCATTCACGCTCATAACTTCTCATTTCTAGTCAAATAATCACCAAATCACATAAATTCACATAAAATAACACACAATTAGATACTAAGAGCACATTCTAACCTGATCAAATCACGCGGTTGCTACATTATCCCCACCTTAAGGGAATCTCGTCCCGAGATTCAACTAGTGTTATCCTCATCACGGCTCGCAAACAAATGAGGATACTTCGACTTCATATGGTCCTCACGTTCCCAAGTATACTCTGGGCCACGCTTAGAGTCCCATCTAACTTTCACAATCGGGATCCTACTACGCTTTACTCTCTTAATTTCTCGATCCATTATCTCTACAGGCTCTTCAACAAAACGCAAGGTCTTGTCGACTTTATTTCATCTAAAGATACATGCAATCCTTCCTTGACCAAACACTTCTTCAAGTTAGACACATGAAATGTGTCATGCACACCTACTAACTCATCAGGCAACCTTAATCGATAAGCAACTGGTCCGATCCTCTCAAGGACCTCAAACGGACCCACATACCTAGGTGACAGTTTTCCTTTCTTTCCGAAACGCATAACACCTTTCCAGGGCGATACTTTCAACAACACTCTATCCCCTACATTGAATTCTACCATTTTCCGACCGCTATCAGCATAACTCTTCTGACGATTTCTCGCCGCTTGAAGCTTCTCCTTAATTACCACTACCTTGTCAGTCGTTTCCTGTACCAACTCAGGACCGATCAATCTACCTTCACCTATCTCCGCCCATAAGACTGGTGACCTACACTTTCTTCCATATAGAGCCTCGAATGGAGCACATCGAATGCTACTATGGAAACTATTATTATAAGAAAACTCGGCCAACGGTAAATGGGTATCCCAGCTACCACCAAAATCTATGACACAAGCTCGCAGCATATCCTCCAAAGTCTGTATCGTACGCTCGCTCTGTCCATCGGTTTGAGGATGATAAGCGGTGCTCATATCCAAACGAGTTCCTAACGCTTTCTGAAATGTCTGCCACAGTCGCGATGTAAACCTCGCATCGCGATCTGAAATGATCGACACTGGAACCCCATGACGCGCAACAATTCTGTCCAAATATACCTTTGCCAGCTTCTCAGTACTAAAATCCTCCCGAATAGCTATAAAGTGAGCTGACTTGGTTAACCTATCCACCACAACCCATATTGCATCATGACCACTACTCGTTCTAGGCAACTTTATTATAAAGTCCATTGTAATGTTTTCCCACTTCCATTCCGGTATCTCAGGCTGTTGCAATAAGCCCGATGGTCTCTGATGTTCGGCTTTTACCTTTGCACAAGTCAGACACTCGCTGACATACACCGCGATGTCCTTCTTCATCCCTGGCCACCAATACATATCTCTCAAATCATAGTACATTTTATCCGCACCAGGATGTACAGAGTACCTAGATTTATGCGCCTCGTCCATTATAACTGTCCTTACTCCTCCCATCAATGGAACCCATACTCGATCCATAAAATACAAGCTTCCATCCTCTTTCTTTTCCATCTGCTGAACTAAGTTATACAACTTTTCTTCCCGTACATCTTCCTGACTCAAAGCTTTACCCTGTGCCGCCACAATCATACCTTTTATCCCGGACTGGATGGTTAATGCCATTGCCCGTACTTGCCTAGGCTTCAACCTCTCTTTTCTACTAAGTGCATCTGCCACCACATTGGCTTTACCCGGATGGTACCTTATCTCACACTCATAATCACTAAATAATTCGATCCACCTCCTCTGACGCATATTCAACTCTTTCTGATCGAAGATGTGCTGCAAACTCCTGTGATCTGTGTAAATTACACTCTTTGTACCGTACAGATAATGCCTCCATATCTTCAAAGCAAACACCACAGCTCCTAATTCAAGATCATGTGTAGTATAGTTCTTCTCGTGAATCTTTAACTGTCTTGATGCGTAGGCAATCACCTTGTTTCTTTGCATCAAAACGCAACCCAATCCTCTATTCGAAGCATCACAGTACACTACAAAATCCTCTACTCCATCGGGAAGTGATAAAATAGGTGCATCACACAACTTACTCTTCAACAGCTGAAAGGCTTCCTCCTGCTCCGCACCCCACTCGTACTTCTTATTCTTCTGAGTTAGCAAAGTAAGCGGTTTTGCAATGCTAGAGAAGTCAGCAATGAAACGCCGATAATACCCTGCCAAACCTAAAAATGACCGAACTTCAGTAGGCGAAGTTGGGGCTTTCCAATTCTTCACTGCCTCAACCTTTCTTGGATCCACGTGTATACCCTCCTGGTTAATCACATGACCTAAAAAGTGTACCTCTTGCAGCCAAAATTCGCACTTGGAAAACTTAGCAAACAGCTTCTCCCCTCTCAATAACTCTAAAACCAACCTCAAATGGTCTTCGTGTTCTTCTTTCGTCTTTGAGTAGATCAAGATATCATCTATGAACACTATCACGAACTTATCTAGATATAGCTTACATACTCGGTTCATCAGGTCCATAAACACTGCTGGGGCATTAGTCAATCCGAAGGGCATCACTGTAAACTCAAAATGACCATATCTAGTTCTAAAGGCTGTTTTCGGTATGTCTTCTTCATGCACACGAAGCTGGTGATATCCCGATCTAAGGTCTATCTTAGAAAAATAACGCGCCCCCTGCAACTGATCAAACAAGTCGTCTATTCTAGGGAGAGGATATCGGTTTTTAACAGTCAACTTGTTTAATTCTCTATAATCAATACACATCCGAAACGAACCATCCTTCTTCTTCACAAATAGCACAGGCGCTCCCCATGGGGAATGACTCGGTCTGATAAAACCCTTGTCTTGTAACTCTTGAAGTTGACTAGACAATTCTTGCATCTCTGACGGTGCTAGGCGGTAAGGGGACCTTGCTACAGGTGTCGCCCCCGCCACCAGATCTATTCGGAATTCTACCTGCCTTAGGGGTGGTAGACCAGGCAAGTCTTCTGGAAACACATCAACATACTCTCGCACTATAGGAATATCGTCTATCTTTGGTTCATCCACCTTCACATTCATCAAGATTTTGTTTTTCCCTACTGCTCGTTCTCCCTGAATCCTAAGCGTTTCACCTCCTACTATAGGTATCTCTACTACTTTCTCATGACAAATAATTACCGCTTTATTTCGAGCTAACCAATCCATACCCACTATGACATCAAAACTTCCATGTCCTAGTGGAATCAAATCAATAGAAAACAGGGAATTTCCTAATTCTAGTTTGCAATCAAGGAAGATCCTATCGACCTCTACCCTTTTCCCATCAGCTATTTCAATCACATACCCGGGACTAACAATACCAGGGCACATATTTAACAAGTTTGCAAATTCAGAAGAAATAAAACTAAAATCCGCGCCGGAATCAAAAAGTATTGAAGCAAAGTGATCGTTTATAGAAAATGTACCCGTCACGACTTTCGGATCCTGCACAGCCTCATTAGCATTCATATTAGCGTTGTACGCCTTCCCGCGAACCTGATTCCCACCACCACGGTTATTTCGGTTCCCTTCAATAGCTAACTGATTACCAGATTGACCAGGTGCACGATTTAACTTAGGACAGGTAGGCTTGATGTGGTCTGGGCTCCCACACTCATAACAGACCCTTTGATTCTGATTTCCTTTCACAGCATTCAACGGAGCAACATACTTGGGTTCCCGGCAATACTTAGCAAAGTGACCCGGTCTTTGACAATTAAAGCACAACTTACAGTCCCCGCCAACAGGGTGATGAGCATTACACTTGTTGCACCTTGGATAGTCCACATACTCTTTTCTAGGAGGAGCCGCCGCAAACCCCGCTACTACCTTTGACCTTTTTGTTGTCCCTCCCAGACCCCGACGACTTACTTCCTTGATCACCAGCTTTCCTCTTGTCGTTTTCTTTGACCAAAGTCCCACAGCTAATCGCCTCCTCAGTCAAAATACTAGCTCTTGTAACAGCAACCTGAATAGTTGCCGGCTGAACTGCCTTCACCATCCCTCTGATCTCCGGTGCTAGACCTGCAATATACCTCTTAATCCTTGATGACTCAGGCGTCACCATATGTGGCACTAATCTAGCTAGCTCGTGAAACCTGTCGGTGTAGGCAGCATGGTTGCCTCCCACCATTCTATGGTTCCAAAGTTCCAATTCCAACTTTTCCAATTCATGCTCCGGACTATACCCTTCCTTCATCAAAGCTTTGAAATCGTTCCAAGTCATGCCATTAGCTGCATCTCTACCTCTGATCTGTACCTGACCTTTCCACCATGTTAGTGCTTTATTCACCAAAGAGCTGGCAGCATACTTCACCCTCTGGTTATCTAGACAGCCGCTATTGTCAATCACCATTTCTATTTTCTCAAACCAACGAGTAAGTGCCACTGCACCTCCCTTCCCATCATATTCCTTGGGTCCACACGCCTGGAAGGTCTTATAAGAACACCCGTTATTGGCTTGGTTATTAGCTTGGCCACTATTGGCATTCTGAGCATTGTTGACATTTGCAGTCACTTGGTTAACAATCTGGGGAATGATGTTCTGAAGCTGCTCAGCTGTGAGAGTAGCTATGTTGGACTGATCCCCAGTTTGTCTAGTATTCACCATTCTGACAATATTGACCGAATTAATTAAGCAAGGAAGAATAGGGTTTCCTAGACCTATCATCCTAACACTTACAATATATATAAACATATTCGCAATTAAATCAGAACATAAACATAGAATAAACAACAAGACGTTGATAATTGCATTAAGGTCACAAGTCCACGTGTGTGATACCTTTATAATTATGTTGGCCACCATAATTATAACTGCGTCTTTTGCACACGTGTACTTACTTCCCAACTACACCTCTCAATGATAGCATGCATTTCATATAGCACCAAATTTCACATATCAAGGATAACCATGTAATTGATTACCAATATGTCACACCCCGCCAAGGCGGAAACGCAAGGCGCGACATGATAGGATATTAACATAGCACATGGTATCTTTATAGAGGAATACTAAATAGTGTAATAAATGAAGACACAACGTGTCATGAAAACATCCACAATCCAACGACAATGTAAGGTGAAGGTTTACCATCCGTAACAAGTCTTACAATATCAAAACTAAGTTCCTAGAAATCAAATCAACAAATTGTTCAAATAAAACAGTCGCATAGCAAAATCATAGATCTTCAACTTGCATCTTATGGTCTCACTAGCAACTCTCCTAGCCTCAATGCTTATTACTTGAAGTACCTGAAAACGATGCTAAAACACGTCAACACTAGGTTGGTGAGATGTCATAGGTTTTAGACACCAACCTCAAAACATTTCAAAGACAATTCAAACATTACTGTGATAAAGATAAAAAGTTGCATAGCATATCATGAACTATCACATACTACAAATCATTCAGCTCAATTCAACACAGTTCACATCAATATAGCTCAAACAAAATAGTTCAGTTCAAAAGAAGCTCGGCTCAACCCAAGTGAGGAAGGAATGATCCAACGATCCAATCCAACCCTGCTCCACTTGTCATTCTCATTCAACACATAGCAAGTAATAGTCATAAAGCACATGCATTTTCAGCTCAACCATCAAATATCACAGTAATAAAACATTCAATACTCATTGCATCGTTTTCACCCCAATGAAAGATCTTAGAAAAGATAGGGGCTATGACACTCACCTGCTGCGCTGCTACAAGCAATTATACTCCTTGCTCAAAACTATAACATATAAACTTTCGTTACAATTGGCAAACTAAAATGCTTAAACCAACGTATCAACCCTAATTGATGGATTATTATATTCTAGTCATATTCCTACCACATTTTCTTATCATTTTGTAACACTTTTTAACCTTTTATACCTTACACACTTGTACCTCACCCTTTACAAATTTTCTGCATAAAATGTATATTTTTCACCCGACAAGTGTGACCAAAAACCCCAACCAAATGGTGTCCAAAAATTTTACCAAAAATTTACAGACTTCCTATATGCCTTATGAGACCCCAAAAGTTTCCCCATAAACCCTACCCTTTTATAAACCTCAATTAGAAAATTGTTTTCACAAACTGACCCAGATTTGCCCGAAAAACTGACCTCCCAAAAGTTTGGTACAAGCTGACCACTTTAAAATTATTATTATTTTCTAAAAAAATTCAGAGACCTCACACAATATATGAATTAACCACAAACCAAGTTTTAGCTTCCAGTATGAAGTCTAAGTATTTTATAAAAATTCAAAATCAGTTCAACTGATATTTGACCGACTTCCCGACCTCAAAAACTGTTGGGGCCGGATTTTCTGAAAAGTAGACTCGAAAAGCTACAGTTTAAAAAAAAGAATCAGTTCAATTGCATTCTCCATCTAGGAGATATGCGTCCGTGAAGTTGGACAAACTTTTCTGCCAGAATTTCAATTCCGAATTTAACCTACTTAACCCTCATAACACCATTAATATAATCCTAATCATGCATTAAGCATCACCATATCATTAATTACTTATTAAAATCTGCACTTTATTAAAACCCTAATTTTTTTTATAAACCCTAATTAATTATCTTTTATAAATAATCTCTAATTCCATCAAGACTAGATTAAAAATTAACATAGTAACAAATGATCAAACATGGCTTACCTTGATAAATTTTTTTTTCTTCTCTAGCTGCCGACGATCACAAGGGGAAGGAGGAAAGAAACAAATGATTTTTGTGATCCCTAATCTTATATTTATAGTATTAAAATCCTATTTTAATTAAAACTCTAAAAAAAAAAATTTTTTTTTTTCTACAACCGGCTAAACCACTCGGCCCATATTTATTTTCATTATTATTTTTTAATTTTTTTTAATTTGATTTTACTAATTACCTTAAAATTTTGCAATTATTTAAGCCCATTTAACTATACCTTTTTATTTAAACGTAAATTACCACGCTTTCTAAAAATAACTTTTCATTTCTAAACTCACTTTCTAAATATGGAAAGTTACACATAACTTCCATATTTCTTTTCACACTTGCTCAAAATCTCATGCTCATATGATAAGATGATCATCAAATTTCTAAAATAATCTCATTCACGCTCATAACTTCTCATTTCTAGTCAAATAATCACCAAATCACATAAATTCACATAAAATAACACACAATTAGAATCTAAGAGCACATTCTAACCTGATCAAATCTCGCGGTTGCTACATTATCCCCACCTTAAGGGAATCTCGTCCCGAGATTCAACTAGTGCTTTCCACATCACGGCTCGCAAACAAATGAGGATACTTCGACTTCATATGGTCCTCACGTTCCCAAGTATACTCTGGGCCACGCTTAGAGTCCCATCTAACTTTCACAATCGGGATCCTACTACGCTTTACTCTCTTAATTTCTCGATCCATTATCTCTACAGGCTCTTCAACAAAACGCAAGGTCTTGTCGACTTTAATTTCATCTAAAGATACATGCAATCCTTCCTTGACCAAACACTTCTTCAAGTTAGACACATGAAATGTGTCATGCACACCTACTAACTCATCAGGCAACCTTAATCGATAAGCAACTGGTCCGATCCTCTCAAGGACCTCAAACGGACCCACATACCTAGGTGACAATTTTCCTTTCTTTCCGAAACGCATAACACCTTTCCAGGGCGATACTTTCAACAACACTCTATCCCCTACATTGAATTCTACCATTTTCCGACCGCTATCAGCATAACTCTTCTGACGATTTCTCGCCGCTTGAAGCTTCTCCTTAATTACCACTACCTTGTCAGTCGTTTCCTGTACCAACTCAGGACCGATCAATCTACCTTCACCTATCTCCGCCCATAAGACTGGTGACCTACACTTTCTTCCATATAGAGCCTCGAATGGAGCACATCGAATGCTACTATGGAAACTATTATTATAAGAAAACCCGGCCAACGGTAAATGGGTATCCCAGCTACCACCAAAATCTATGACACAAGCTCGTAGCATATCCTCCAAAGTCTGTATCGTACGCTCGCTCTGTCCATCGGTTTGAGGATGATAAGCAGTGCTCATATCTAGCCGTGTTCCCAACGCTTTCTGAAATGTCTGCCATAGTCGCGATGTAAACCTCGCATCGCGATCTGAAATGATCGATACTGGAACACCATGATGCGCAACAATTCTGTCCAAATATACCTTTGCCAGCTTCTCAGTACTAAAATCCTCCCGAATAGCTATGAAGTAAGTTGACTTAGTTAACCTATCCACCACAACCCATATTGCATCATGACCACTCCTCGTTCTAGGCAACTTTGTTATAAAGTCCATAGTAATGTTTTCCCACTTCCATTCCGGTATCTCAGGCTGTTGCAATAAGCCTGATGGTCTTTGATGCTCGGCTTTTACCTTAGCACAAGCCAGACACTTGCTAACATACACCGCAATGTCCTTCTTCATCCCTGGCCACCAATACATATCTCTTAAATCATAGTACATCTTATCTGCACAGGATGTACCGAGTACCTAGATTTATACGCCTCATCCATTATAACTGTCCTTACACCTCCCATCAATGGAACCCATATCCGATCCATAAAGTACAAGATTCCATCCTCTTTCTTTTCCATCTGCTGAACTAAGTTATACAACTTTTCTTCCCGTACGTCCTCCTGACTTAAAGCTTTACTTTGCGCCGTCAAAATCATACCTCTCATCCCGGACTGGATGGTTAATGCCATTGCCCGTACTTGCCTAGGCTTCAACCTCTCTTTTCTACTAAGTGCATCTGCCACCACATTGGCTTTACCCGGATGGTACCTTATCTCACACTCATAATCACTAAATAATTCGATCCACCTCCTCTGACGCATATTCAACTCTTTCTGATCGAAGATGTGCTGCAAACTCCTGTGATCTGTGTAAATTACACTCTTTGTACCGTACAGATAATGCCTCCATATCTTCAAAGCAAACACCACAGCTCCTAATTCAAGATCATGTGTAGTATAGTTCTTCTCGTGAATCTTTAACTGTCTTGATGCGTAGGCAATCACCTTGTTTCTTTGCATCAAAACGCAACCCAATCCTCTATTCGAAGCATCACAGTACACTACAAAATCCTCTACTCCATCGGGAAGTGATAAAATAGGTGCATCACACAACTTACTCTTCAACAGCTGAAAGGCTTCCTCCTGCTCCGCACCCCACTCGTACTTCTTATTCTTCTGAGTTAGCAAAGTAAGCGGTTTTGCAATGCTAGAGAAGTCAGCAATGAAACGCCGATAATACCCTACCAAACCTAAAAATGACCGAACTTCAGTAGGCGAAGTTGGGGCTTTCCAATTCTTCACTGCCTCAACCTTTCTTGGATCCACGTGTATACCCTCCTGGTTAATCACATGACCTAAAAAGTGTACCTCTTGCAGCCAAAATTCGCACTTGGAAAACTTAGCAAACAGCTTCTCCCCTCTCAATAACTCTAAAACCAACCTCAAATGGTCTTCGTGTTCTTCTTTCGTCTTTGAGTAGATCAAGATATCATCTATGAACACTATCACGAACTTATCTAGATATAGCTTACATACTCGGTTCATCAGGTCCATAAACACTGCTGGGGCATTAGTCAATCCGAAGGGCATCACTGTAAACTCAAAATGACCATATCTAGTTCTAAAGGCTGTTTTCGGTATGTCTTCTTCATGCACACGAAGCTGGTGATATCCCGATCTAAGGTCTATCTTAGAAAAATAACGCGCCCCCTGCAACTGATCAAACAAGTCGTCTATTCTAGGGAGAGGATATCGGTTTTTAACAGTCAACTTATTTAATTCTCTATAATCAATACACATCCAAAACGAACCATCCTTCTTCTTTACAAATAGCACAGGTGCTCCCCATGGAGAATAACTCGGTCTGATAAAACCCTTGTCTTGTAACTCCTGAAGTTGACTAGACAATTCTTGCATCTCCAAGGGTGCTAGACGGTAAGGGGACCTTGCTACAGGCGTCGCCCCCGCCACCAGATCTATTCGAAATTCTACCTGCCTTAGAGGTGGTATACCAGGCAAGTCTTCCGGAAACACATCAACATACTCTCGCACCATAGAAATATCGCCTATCTTTGGTTCACCCACCTTCACATTCATCAAGATTTTGTCTTTCCCTACTGCTCGTTCTCCATGAATCCTAAGCGCTTCACCTCCTACTACAGGTATCTCTACTACTTTTTCATGGCAAATAATCATCGCTTTATTCCGAGCTAACCAATCCATACCCACTATGACATCAAAGCTTCCATGTCCTAGTGGAATCAAATCAATAGAAAACAGGGAATTTCCTAATTCTAGTTTGCAATCAAGGAAAATCCTATCGACCTGCACCCTTTTTCTATCAGCTATTTCAATCACATACCCGGGCCTAACAATACTAGGGCACATATTCAACAAGTTCGCAAATTCAGAAGAAACAAAGCTAAAATCTGTGCCAGAGTCAAAAAGTACTGAAGCAAAGTGATCGTTTATAGAAAATGTACCCGTCACGACTTTCGGATCCTGCACAGCCTCATTAGCATTCACATTAGTGTTGTACGCGTTCCTACGAACCTGATTTCCACCACCACGGTTATTTTGATTCCCTTCAATAGCTAACTGATTACCAGATAGTCCAGGTGCACGATTTAACTTAGGACAGGTAGGCTTGATGTGGTCTGGGCTCCCACACTCAAAGCAGACCCTTTTATTCTGATTTCCTTTCACAGCATTCAACGGAGCAACATACTTGGGTTCCCGGCAATACTTAGCAAAGTGACCCGGTCTTTGACAATTAAAGCACAACTTACAGTCCCCGCCAACAGGGTGATGAGCACTACACTTGTTGCACCTTGGGTAATCCACATACTCTTTTCTAGGAGGAGCCGCCGCAAACCCCGCTCCTAACTTTGACTTTTTGTTGTCCCTCCAAGACCCCGACAACTTACTTCCTTGATCATTAGCTTTCCTCTTTTTGTTTTCTTTGAACAAAGTCCCACAGTTAATCGCCTCCTTAGTCAAAATACTAGCTCTCGTAACAGCAGTCTGAATAGTTTTCGGCTGAACTGCATTTACTATTCCTCTGATCTCCGGTGCTAGACCTGCAATATACCTCTTGATCCTTGATGACTCAGGCGTCACCATATGTGGCACCAACCTGGCTAGCTCATGAAACCTATCAGTGTAGGCGGCATGTTTGCCTCCCACCATTTTATGGTTCCACAGTTCCAACTCCAACTTTTCCAATTCATGCTCCGGACTAAACTCTTCCCTCATCAAAGCTTTGAAATCGTTCCAAGTCATGCCATTAGCTGCATCCCTACCTCTGGTCTGTACCTGACCTTTCCACCATGTCAGTGCTTTGTTCACCAAAGAACTGGCAGCGTACTTCACCTTCTGGTTCTCTAGGCAGCCACTATTATCAATCACTGTCTCCATTTTCTCAAACCAACGAGTAAGTGCCACTGCACCTCCCTTCCCATCATATTCCTTGGGTCCACACGCCTGGAAGGTCTTATAAGAACACCCGTTATTGGCTTGGTTATTAGCTTGGCCACCATTGGCATTCTGAGCATTGTTGACATTTGCAGTCACTTGGTTGACAATCTGGGGAATGATGTTCTGAAGCTGCTCAGCTATGAGAGTAGCTATGTTGGGCTGATCGCCAGTTTGTCTAGTATTCACCATTCTGACAATATTGACCGAATTAATTAAGCAAGGAAGAATAGGGTTTCCTAGACCTATCATCCTAACACTTACAATATATTACTACCACATATGCATGTATATATAAACATATTCGCAATTAAATCAGAACATAAACATAGAATAAACAACAAGACATTGATAATTGCATTAAGGTCACAAGTCCACGTGTGTGATACCTTTATAATTATGTTGGCCACCATAATTATAACTGCGTCTTTTGCACACGTGTACTTACTTCCAAACTACACCTCTCAATGATAGCATGCATTTCATATAGCACCAAATTTCACATATCAAGGATAATCAAATAATTAATAACACATATTCCAATTATCAAGAAGGATAATAAAATGGAAGAAACATAGGTGTCATAAGATTAGGGCAAATTTAACCTAGTTTCACTACGAGAAACATAAACCCTAATACGCATCTACTTCCAGGACTCCTAGGTTATAGTCTAGGTTCAACCACCTAATTCTCTATAACCTTGGCTCTGAATACCAATCTGTCACACCCCGCCAAGGCGGAAACGCAAGGCGCGACATAATAGGATATTAACATAGCACATGGTATCTTTATAGAGAAATACTAAATAGGGTAATAAATGCAAAGACACAACGTGTCATGAAAACATCCACAATCCAACGACAATGTAAGGGTGATAGGGGTTACCATCCGTACAAGTCTTACAATATCAAAACAAAGTCTAAAAATCAAATCAACATATTGTTCAAATAAAACAGCATAGCAAAATCATAGATCTTCAACTTGCATCTTATGGTCTCACTAGCAACTCTCCTAGCCTCAATGCTTATTACTTGAAGTACCTGAAAACGATGCTAAAACACGTCAACACTAGGTTGGTGAGATGTCATAGGTTTTAGACACCAACCTCAAAACATTTCAAAGACAATTCAAACATTACTGTGATAAAGATAAAAAGTTGCATAGCATATCATGAACTATCACATACTACAAATCATTCAGCTCAATTCAACACAGTTCACATCAATATAGCTCAAACAAAATAGTTCAGTTCAAAAGAAGCTCGGCTCAACCCAAGTGAGGAAGGAATGATCCAACGATCCAATCCAACCCTGCTCCACTTGTCATTCTCATTCAACACATAGCAAGTAATAGCCACATAGCACATGCATTTTTAAGCTCAACCATCAAATATCACAGTAATAAAACATCACATACTCAAGCATCGTTTCCACCCCAATGAAAAATCTTAGAAAAGATAGGGGCTATGACACTCACCTGCTGCGCTGCTACAAGCAATTATACTCCTTGCTCAAAACTATAACATATAAACTTTCGTTACAATTGGCAAACTAAAATGCTTAAACCAACGTATCAACCCTAATTGATGGATTATTTTATTCTAGTCATATTCCTACCACATTTTCTTATCATTTTGTAACACTTTTTAACCTTTTATACCTTACACACTTGTACCTCACCCTTTACAAATTTTCTGCATAAAATGTATATTTTTCACCCGACAAGTGTGACCAAAAACCCCAACCAAATGGTGTCCAAAAATTCTACAAAAAATTTACAGACTTCCTATATGTCTTATGAGACCCCAAAAGTTTTCCCATAAACCCTACCCTTTTATAAACCTCAATTAGAAAATTGTTTTCACAAACTGACCCAGATTTGCCCGAAAAACTGACCTCCCAAAAGTTTGGTACAAGCTGACCACTTTAAAATTATTATTATTTTCTAAAAAATTCAGAGACCTCACACAATATATGAATTAACCACAAACCAAGTTTTAGCTTCCAGTATGAAGTCTAAGTATTTTATAAAAATTCAAAATCAAAAGTCAGAAAATTCGCAGTTTTGGTGACGAGTCTTGCAACTGATATTTGACCGACTTCCCGACCTCAAAAACTGTTGGGGCCGGATTTTCTGAAAAGTAGACTCGAAAAGCTACAGTTTAAAAAAAAGAATCAGTTCAATTGCATTCTCCATCTAGGAGATATGCGTCCGGGAAGTTGGACAAACTTTTCTGCCAGAATTTCAATTCCGAATTTAACCTACTTAACCCTCATAACACCATTAATATAATCCTAATCATGCATTAAGCATCACCATAACACTAATTACCCATTAACATCAGTAATTTATTAAAACCCTAATTTTTTTATAAACCCTAATTAATTATCTTTTATAAATAATCTCTAATTCCATCAAGACTAGATTAAAAAATTAACATAGTAACAAATGATCAAACATGGCTTACCTTGATAAAAAAAAAATATTTTTTTTTCTCTTCTCTAGCTGCCGACGATCACAAGGGGAAGGAGGAAAGAAACAAATGATTTTTGTGATCCCTAATCTTATATTTATAGTATTAAAATCCTATTTTAATTAAAACTCTAAAAAAAATTCTTTATTTTTTTTTCTACAACCGGCTAAACCACTCGGCCCATATTTATTTTCATTATTTTTTTTAATTTGATTTTACTAATTACCTTAAAATTTTGCAATTATTTAAGCCCATTTAACTATACCTTTTTATTTAAACGTAAATTACCACGCTTTCTAAAAATAACTTTTCATTTCTAAACTCACTTTCTAAATATGGAAAGTTACACATAACTTCCATATTTCTTTTCACACTTGCTCAAAATCTCATGCTCATATGATAAGATGATCATCAAATTTCTAAAATAATCTCATTCACGCTCATAACTTCTCATTTCTAGTCAAATAATCACCAAATCACATAAATTCACATAAAATAACACACAATTAGAATCTAAGAGCACATTCTAACCTGATCAAATCTCGCGGTTGCTACACTAGAAGTGAAACATTAGAAAAATAAAGGAAGGGAAGCTTCCTTCACTCTCCTATAAATACCCCTCTTAATCACCATTAGGGGGTTAAGCCTTGTAATAATCTTTTCCTTTTTCCATCCATTTTATGATATTTGAAAATTAAATACTTGTCTTCCTCTACTATTCTCTCTAAGCTTTCATTGATGGTCATGTATGATTCAAGATAAACAAGACCTAACAAATAGAATGTGAAAGAGAAGAATGTGGAGGAAATAAGGAATAATGCAAACAAATTCTCTGTTCTTAACTCTCTTCCAGAAGATAATGATCAAGAAATTAGGACTCTAAAGGAAAGAATGATTGTTGATGATATCCTAAATTAGAAGCTGCAGCCTACTCTTATTGAATCAGTGACTTGGTCAAAAGATACGATTAATTACTTTAAAGAAAAATGGGAGGAGGATAGAATGAAAGAGAGGAATTAAGGTATAAAGGAAGTAGAAGTGGAAGATGTTATAGGCACCTCTAATGGAACAGGAAAATTCATGGAAATTAATAAGGTAAATGGTATGGAGGGCAACATTCTTAATGAAGATGGATATGGAGTTTAAAATAGGTGTCTGGAATATCAGAGGTATGAATACCTTTGATAAACAAATGGGGGAGGGAGGGGGGGGGGGGAGAGTGGGGGGGGGGGGAAGTGGGGAAAAGGAGGGTGGGGGGGGGAGGGGGGGGGGGGGGGGGGGGGGGGGGGGGGTGGGGGGGGGAATACCTTTGATAAACAAAAGGAGGTTATGAATTTAATTTTAAGTGAACAAATTCAGGTTTGTGTTGTATTGGAAACAAGGCTCAAATGTAAGAAACTTCAAAAGACTTGTGATAAAGTGTGTCAAGACTGGGAATGGGTTTCTAATATGGATGTTTGTAATAAAGGGTGTAGAATTGTGATTGGTTGGGACAATGAAACCAATGTTCAAGTGCTGCACAAAACTAGTCAAGCCATTTTTTGTATTATAAGTTCCCCAAAGTTCAAGTTCAAGTGATATTACTCTTTTGTTTATGCTGCAAATAAAGGGTTAGAAAGAAGGGAACTTTAGAAAGCCTTGGTTAATGATAATAGATATGTTAATAGAAAGCCTTGGTGTATAGCTGGAGACATGAATGTAATTCTATAACCTAACGAGCACTCATGTGGGCCTTCTATTATGAGCACTGATATGATGGATTTCTAAGATTGTTTAAATACCATTGAAGTTGAAGATATATGTAGTTTTGGTCTCCACTTCACCTGGACAAAGAATCTTCATAAAGCTAAAGTGGGAATTATGACAGGAGTTCTTAAGAAACTTGATAGAATTATGTTTAATGAAGGTTTTATCAAGGATTTTCCTCAAGCTCTTGCTAAGTTTCTTCCTTATATTATATCTGACCATACTCCTGTTATTCTATGTATTCCATCTAATCTAAAAAAGAAAATTAAAGCATTTAGGTTTTCCAATTACATTACTGATAAACAAGAGTTTATTCCAATTTTCAAGGATAAGTGGAGTCAAGATATACATGGTTATAAAATGTATCAAGTGGTGAAAAAACTAAAGAGATTGAAAGTTCCTCTTAAAAGACTAGAATGAAGCAAAGGGAACTTATTCAAAAGAGTGGAATGTTTGAGAAAACAACTTCAAGATATTCAAATCTCTATTGATGCTGATCCATTTGACCAGTCACTTTGGTGGAGGAATTCTGTGAAGCTGAAAGTGATAAGGAAATTTTTTTTGCACCAGCAAGCAATGATCAAATGGTTGTGTGATGGGGACAAAAATAGCATATATTTTCATAGAGTC
This sequence comes from Tanacetum coccineum, assembly GCA_026074375.1. Taxonomy (NCBI): domain Eukaryota; kingdom Viridiplantae; phylum Streptophyta; class Magnoliopsida; order Asterales; family Asteraceae; genus Tanacetum; species Tanacetum coccineum. The sequence goes on along the minus strand of BQNB010047239.1, from coordinate 15,718 downwards.
CTGAAAGGAAGGAACAATAAGAGCAAGGTCTTCTCGTTAAGTGATAATGATGGGAACTCCTATAATTATGATCAGATTCGTCAGCTATTCCTAAAGCATTTTGAGAACTTTCTAGGTTCTACTTATCCCGTTCAAGAAATTGAATCAAGTGAAACCTTGTTTAAGGAAAAGTTGAGTACTGTTGATGCTACTAAAATGATTTCTGATATATCTGATTCTGAATTAAAAGAGATTTATTTGACATTAAGGATACAAAAGCCCATGGTCCTGATGGTTTCACTGCAGCTTTCTTTAAGCAAGCTTGGAGTATTGTTGGTGCTGATACTTGTACTGCTGTTAAAGAGTTCTTTACATCAGGGAAAATGTTGGGAGAACAAGCAAAAGAACCCGCGCGTTGCGGCGAAGCTAATTTTTTCCCGAATAATTTTTTTTTACGTTTCGGGGGGTTTTTTTGGGCGATGCGTTATGGCGGGGCTAATTTTTAATATTTTCTTTTTTTGTATGATTCGGCGAAAAAAAATTTGCGTTGGGACGGGCTAATTTTTTCCCGAATATTTTCTTTTTTTGGGACGATTTTGTAAATTTTTTTACGGGAATTTTTGTGTAAGAAAATCGTAAATAGTTAAAAGGTGAGGGTCTGTTTTCTATTTATTTATTTTTTACTTTGGGCCAGATTTTAGGCTATTTTTTGTTTTTTTTTGGCTAATTTTTTCCCGGATATTTGCTTTTTTTGTACGATTCGGGATTTTTTTTTTGCGTTGGGACGGGTTAATTTTTTCCCGAATATTTTCTTTTTTTGGGACGGTTCGATATCTTTTTTTTGGGCCGATGAATGTAAAAAAGTTGTGAACAATAAAAACTTGACGTGTTTTTTTTGTTAATTTTTTACGGGATTTTTTGTGTAAGAAAATCGTAAATAGTTAAAAGTTGAGGGACCGTTTTGTATTTTTTTTTACTTTGGGCCAGATTTTGGGCCACATTTTATGCGAATTTTAGGCTAGTTTGTCGACAAATGTGTGTATTAGTAATAATTTTTTTTATATGGCTTATGTGTTGGGCCTCATGTTTAAAGTGTTGTTTTTTTTGTTATATTGGATTTTTTTTAATATAATGGGTTGTACGTTTGTGACCATATCGATTATTTTAAAGTTATTAGGTATCGAAGATGTTTCGCGGGTATTTTTTTTATCTGAATAAATCAAAACTTTTGTAATATTTTTTTTTCCATTCCTACTTTGTGCATACAAATTAAAAAAAAAAAAAAAAACCCGGGCTGGCCCAAAACGGGAGCCCGTTACTGTAGCACGGGCCAACTGTCAAAACGACAGTGTTTTTGTCACCGAATGTATATATTTATAATTAAATGCAACTCTTGTATCTTTGATCCCAAAGGTTCAAACCCCTGATAAGGTAACTAATTTTAGACCCATTGCCTATTGTAATGTTCTATATAAGTGCATTAACAAGGTCCTTACAAATAGAATTAAGCCTTTCCTTGGGAAGCTTATAAGCTGCAACCAGAGTGCTTTCATCCTAGGAAGACGCATTCAAGATAACATTCTTCTAACTCAGGAGATCATGAGAGGCTATAATAGGAAAGGAGGCCCTAAGAGAGTGGATTTTAAAATAGACATTTATAAAGCTTATGATACTGTAAATTGGGAGTTTCTAAAAAAGGTCCTTAAAGGGTTTGGATTTCATGAAAAGATGGTGATTTGGATTATGCAATGTGTTACCACTGTTACTTTTACCCTTAATGTAAATGGGGATAGGATTGGATACTTTAAAGGTGGTAGGGGTCTCAGGCAAGGGGATCCAATATCTCCGTATCTCTTCACCTTGATTATGGAAATTTTCTCCTTAATCCTGCTAAGAGAGATTAATCATGAGCCTAATTTGCAATACCATTTTAGATGTAAGGATATCAAACTGTCCCATGTTTGCTTTGCTGATGATCTTTTGTTCATGTGTCATGGTGATGCAACCTCTGTGGGGGTTATCAAAAAGGCTTTAGATGCTTTTAGTGCCTGCTCTGGACTTGTTCCTAATAATTCCAAGAGTACTGCATTTTTTAGGAGTATGAATGAGGAAGAAAGTAATGCTATAAGTGTAACACCCTCAAATCTGAGTATGCAGCGGAATGTTGAATATCCGAAGGCGTTACATTATTGGGTCAATAGCACAAGATCAGAGAACGACTACTAACGTGTCGTTTGAAAAAGATACATTGGATTAACAAAATACTTGTTTGTTACATAAGCTCATGGCTTCAAATGGTTCAACAAAATAGATAAAGATTTCGGTTTATAACAATTGTCCCCAAAGTGTAATAAGACCCCAAATCTTAAGTGTTGACTCTTCAATTATTGACTCCCAATGTATCATCGCACCTCGTGCCTTATTGACCTGAAAAACATGCTTAAAACGTCAACATAAAGTTGGTGAATTCATAGGTTTATGTAAATCAATGGTAGGACCGCAAGATTTCCAAGTGTATGATTAAGCAACAGATGCAAACATCATAAAAAGTAATTACGTTTCCTAAGCTCATGACACCGAGGCTCGACGTATATGAATGCAATTATAATTTGCCAACTGGTGTCCGTGAATGATGTGCTAACCCTGCAACATCCCAAATTCGACATGGTATGCGTTCGTTCCCAGTGATAGCTAGTCACCCGAACGGGGATTGTCAATCCCTAATAGATCTATTCATAACATTCGCGCCCACACAATGTAATTCCCAATCACATCTATGCAATTAACAGTTCATGATCATGGACATAAAGGGGTTATGGTAACTTAGGCAAACACGTAATCATGGTATAAAATGTACACTTGCGTCCAGTTTGTAAAACAAAGCATGTTCTCACCCCAAGGATGTAAATCATTTAAATAATTGTAAAGCATGGGGCTATGAACTCACCTTAGCCGGTAGTTCTCTGAATGATAACAAATATCCAAGTAAGCAGTGGATCACACCGTTAAGTACCTAAGTAAGTACGGTCAAGTCTTAGTTTACACATTTAAACTAACGACTCATGGTATAAACTAAATTCCATTTTAAGTTTATATATACCGTTATCACTTGTGCGGTGATGCACAAGATCATTGTTTTTATAATTTCGATGGTTCTCAAGAAACGTGAAATCATCGTTAATAAATATACATTATTTATTAACTTGTTATTAAACACGTTCGATGTCCGAATATCTTTAATGTTCGACCGACGTGTTAAGTGTTTTATTTATTTACAAGTGAACCTCCAAGTTTTAATATTTATTAAAACTTATTATTTGTTTTCAACATTTCACAACTCTAGTCCTTATTTTCCTAGTTTCGTGATGTGACGATAATGGTCCTTATGGTTTTATAGTTTTCGAAAAAGTGACGGGTTCTAACCTTCTACTTTTCGTTAATTACAATATCGGTCCTTCAAGTTACAACAACGTAGTTTAGGTCCTTATAACTTACACTTAAATCCTTAAGTTTCCGAATATTACAAGAGTAGTCCCTGGAGTTATTGAAATACAAGAAGTGACAATTTAACCCCTTAGGTTTCGGCATTTACGGTTTTAGTCCCCCGACTTTGTAAAAATCGCATTTTCAACCCAATTAAATCCCGACAAGTGGCATTTGGCCTTATTTAGTTCAAGTAAGCCAACCAAGCCATTTCGGCTTATAAATAAGCTATTCGTGCTTATTATTGACTTAACGGGCCTTATTGGGCCCGTTAAGGTCCGTTTAACTTATCAAAGGTCCAATATGGTTTAAATAGGTCCGAAAACCTTAAATAAGCTCATACGGGGCTGTTAAGCTTACAATAAGCTCGGTGAGCTTATTGAAGCTTATTTCGAGCTTATTGGGCTTACGGGCCCAATAGCTTAACCCGAATAGAACCTTGTGGGTTCCTTAAGTATTTTAGCTTATTTTCTACCCTATTTAAGCCCAACACTTCTGTTTTATTTTCTAGCTTATTTACAATAAGCTAATAAGCTTCTGATTGGGCCGGTTTAGGCCTGTTGAGGCCCGATAAGGGTTCAAAGGCGTTCCGTTAGGTCCATTGAGGTCCATTAAGTACCTTTATATCCATTAGGCTTATTTAGCCCTCATAAGATCACCAATAAGCTACTCGAGCTTATTGTGAGCTTATTTGCTTATTTAGGGCCCGTTAATGGGCTAGAAGGCCCGTTAAGGGTTCGTTTGGTTTTCAAAGAAATACAAAGGGTCTATTTAGGTTCTTATGTCTATATTGAGCTTATTAAGTCGGGTAAGCACAAGAATAAGCTGTCTAGGCTTATTATGGCTGGATTTGGGCCCGTTCTTGGGCTGGCAAGCCCGATAAGGACCCGTTCGTGTTATTAAACTCATGGTAATGTGTCCTAAGGCCCATGCGAGTTCTATGAATACCTTGAGCCCCTTAATAAGTACCCCTAGTCCTTATATAAGCTCGAATGAGCTTATTGATGAACCGGGGTCTCCACTGTCGGGCCTGTGGGGGGTTCGGGCATGGGCTATTAAGCCCAAGCCGTGTGCATTTGTAGGGTTCGCAAGCCCAATGTCACCCCTTTGTTTTCCTTTGTTCTCTACATAATTTCGAAGGCCTTAGTGACGAAATGTCATGAATTTAACTCGGGTACGCGTCGGGTTCTACATGCAAGTGTCCGTGCAACTTGTATATTCGCTACTAAATCCTAGTGTCGCGTGTATTCAAAGTGTTCACGTGTAGCTTTCTTTAAAAATCGTGTATGGGGTACGTTGTTCATGTTGGAGACCAAGCTTACGTATTGGATAAACATTTAAGTCTATGTCGTGTTAAATCACTTGGTACGTGCACCTTATTAGTCCCTTGCACCATACGAGTATAAAGTGTACATATATGGGTATGTACGTTTCATAGATATCGTGACATGATGTCTAGAAATCAAAAGACAATTTAACTACGGTATGTAAGGTAGCATGGGAGACTTACAAAGGTCCTAGCTCTTCCTTGGTCGTGGATTTAAAGACGACACAAAGCGGTTACACCCAAACGTGTAATGTTCCTAAGCTTCAAAGCTTGGTTCACCAATCCCTTAGCTCGAATGTCCCTTTTTATAAACTTGTATGGTAACTAGTAAAGTTTGTGGGTTTGAGTGAGATCAAGGAGGGTATTCGTTGGCGGTTTGGGACTCGAACGCGAAGAAGGGAAGTGTTTGAGGCGTGAGTGAGTTAACAAGAGTGTCAAAAAGTAAAATGTGAATGTATATTTATAGACAAGGAACTAGTTCACTCCCTTGGTTTCCTAGGCAACCCACACCGAACCAAGTTTGTACCCTTAGGAGGTATTTTTGAAACTTCCTAGTTAAACACTCATGGTTTTATGCTAATACCACTTTAGTACAAGTTTTAATGAGTTAGTTGATGTACAAGATTTAGTAGCTAGCAAAATCTTATAGGTTAGTATGTATACATGCATGAAATCGGCAATTAGGGGAGGGATGGGTTATTATCCAATGTGCCAAAGATCATTAGGGAACCATTAGGACACACATTAATTTCCTAGGATATGTACATGTACTTTAAAGATTATTAGCAAGATTTGCTTGTTATATTTGTGTGAGTAACCGGCCACATGGCTTATTTGTACAAGAGATTTATAGTTTTTGTGTTTAAAGGTTATACGTGGGTATTAGTTTGAGTCTAGGTAAGTCTAGGTATTTCCGGGGTGCGTCTAAATGTATTTTATCGTGAAACGTAACCCTTTTACGTGACCAATAAAAATAAAATACTCAAAGTACAATAATTATTCTCAAAATAATTATTCCTTACTTGGTTGATGTAAACCTCAATTTATTTGGTGGCCGTTTACATTCATTGATTATTTCTAGTCTACGCGGTTTAGCTTTAAAAGTAAACATTAAAAGTAAACGCGTATCGGACTAAAATAAATAGTGATCATTAATATAGTCGTACAATGACACGAAAATGAGAAATGTTACAATAAGCTTCATTCTCTCTTTTGTAACTGAGAAGCTTCATGTTAAATATCTTGGAGTGCCTTTTATTGCAAAAAGGCTGGGAGTTAGAGATTGTGGATGCCTATTGGACAAAATCAAGAGTAAAGTCAAAAATTAGAAGAATACATATTTATCCTATGCAGGAAGATTACAGCTTATTGCAGCAGTTTTAGAGTCAATCCATGTGTATTGGGCATTTATGTTTCTTTTGCCTTCTACAGTCATAAATGATATTAATAGACTTCTGAAAATCTTTCTATGGAGTTAAAGTGATACTGCTAAAGGTAAAGCTAAGGTTGCTTGGAGTGCAATTTACAAACCTAAAGATCAAAGAGGCCTAGGTTTGAAGGATCTGCAGATATGGAATCAAGCTTTTTTATCTAAACATGTTTGGAATATTGCAGGAAAGAAGGAGACCCTTTGGGTAAAATAGGTGCATTATGTTAAATTAAGGGGTAAGAGTATATGGGAAGTCTCTGTTGACCAAGAGGATAGTTGGGGGTGGAAGAATTTGCTTGGTATTAGGGATCAAATTAAAGATAGAGTGGTCTATAAAATTGGCAATGGTAGCAATGTTTCTATGTGGTTTGATAATTGGAGTGAAATTGGTCCTCTATTTTAGTATATTACTTATAGAGACCTTTATGACGAAAGACTGGATAGTGGTCTTAAAGTCAGTGACATGATTGGCAAAGATGGATGGAAGTGGCCTAATGATTGGTATGATAAGTTTCCTCTGATTACAAGTTTGAATGTCCCTGCAATTGATGTTGGTATTGCTGATAAGCTTGTTTGGAAGACTAATAATGAAATGATCAATGAGTTCTCTATTAGCATTGTTCATCATGATTTTAGTAGGCACAATCCAATTACTCCATGGTGGAAATTGATTTGGTTTTCCCAGTGTATTCCAAAACACACATTTATAATGTGGTTAGCTATTCAGGATAGACTTACAACTCAAGATAAGCTACAAAAATAGGGGTATTAAGTTGTGAATAGGTGTAGTCTTCGCCTTAATGATTCTGAAGACTTGAAGTACTTATTCATCCAATGTTCTTTTTCTACTGATGTGTGGAATACAGTCCAATTGCTGGGAGACATGAGGGCTAATATCAATGAATGACAGAGTGTTCTACAAGGCATGATTGGTGCTGGAAATGGTAATAACATTAATAGTATACTGAGAAGACTTCTACTGGCTGCTTGTGTGTATCATATTTGTCAAGAATAAAATAATAGGATTTTTAAGGATGTCATGAAAAGCAATGAGGAAGTGTTCAAAGGTATTGTAGAAGTGATCAAATACAAACTTCTTGGTATCACAATGAAAGATAGCAAAGCTGTTAGGTATGTGGAAGACAAGTGGAAGATCTCTTGTAAGAAGAATAAGCAAAAGTCCTAAAGTGTGCTTCTAAGATAAAGGAGTGTTTGGTTTCTGGTTTTATTTCTTCATAGTTTGGTATGATCTTAGTAATTCTATATTGCAGACCATACAATGATATTTTCCTTGTATCTTGGAGTTCTCTTGAAGTGACTGTACCTATTTCAGTCTTATAGTCTCCTTGATTGGCCTTGGGGGGAATTGAGTTTGACTATGTTTGGCTTGGTAGGAGGTCTGTTTCAACTGAATGTACCATAAGGTAGGATTTATCATTGTGAAGGGTAATGGTCTGGTAAACAGTGTATGTTGGGTGGAATAGAGAGTGTGTGCAAGATGAACCTTCTTGGTCCACCCTATACACTGTCAAAGGAGGAAAGGTTAGATCTGTTTGAAGGTGTGTATTCTCAGTATAGTGATGCCTTGTCCTATTAGCTTTTTGATTCATCCAATGAGGATGTAGTTGTTGGATGATGTTAGGGGTTAATGATAAGGAAATGTAGATATACCAGGTATAGCCCTTCATATAGTGTGAATGGGTGGTTATACCTCTCTTGATGATGCCTTCTCATCCTAATCCCAAATTATTGTGGATGTGGGTTGAATGATTTGTGGATTGGATGAGTTTTGGAAATGTAGTCAAGGAGGTATGGTCTTTGGTGCATTAAGGTGAAAAGTTTGGTAGATAGCTTGAATGCTGATATAGATAAGCATACGCCTGGTTTTTTGTATCAGCTTAAAGCTATTTTCTTTGTCTGAGATATGGACATTGGTCTCTGAGGTTCTTTTTGCAGTTGTCAGATATATGACTTTGCTTTGTTTTTTAGATTGTATTCAGGAAGAATGTATATTCTAAAGGAAATAGGCCTGTCTATTTCTCTTGATTTGTTTGTAATTTGTTCTATGTTATTAATGAAAGTCTTTCACCTTTGCACTAAAAAAAAGTTTAATTATTTTTTAAGACGTTGGAATTAGAACAAGACTTATTTCTTCAAAAGGTCTCCTTTTTTCCAGCCATACAAAGACATTTACTTTGAAAGAATAGGCGCACCGAAGGCCGTTCTTAAAGTTGCCACCTATGGGGTTTGAACTTGAGACCTCTACTAGAGAGTCTAATAAAAGTTAAAATTGCGTTACAGTTTGATCAAAACCGAGTCAAAATTAAATCACAATGTTTTATGGTAAAACCAAAACACGCGAGCAGTTAGCCGCCGTTTCCTTTTATTCTTCTGAGTCGAGCATTAAACATGTCATACGATGAGTAGTTGAAAATTAGATACATGATCTTAAAAGATGAGGCAGTATTGGATTTAACCTTGTAAACATAAGCAGGAAGTTATCGACCTCCATAAGTTTGTATTAATTCTTGTGCGCATGAAGTTCATACTAATTATATATCGACTACATTTGTTTTTTTACTTATAAGTTGTGTTTTTATTTTGATATTTATAATCTCGTGCATATGCAAATTTCTGTTATTACAACTAAATTAATTTAAATTTAGTCGTATTTAAACGTTTTAACCTGTACCAGTTATTAAACGTGGATTTAAGTCTACTACGACTATTAATAATATCCAACTATATTTGTTCAGTATGACTAATTTTGTTTTTATGTTATCCCGCCCCAACCCCCCACCCCCCCCCCCACCACCCCTCCCCCCCCCCAAATAGTAAATTAGTCATAAATGTTTATGATCGCATGATCTTCTTGAATATTTATAACGTTGAGCGTTTACGATAACTAAACATTACCATAAATTTAATAATAATAATAACAATAACAATAATAATACAATTGTTTTTTTTAATCAAGGTAAATGGGGTAATTCTTTTTTATTATAAATTTCTTAAAATGTATGTAAATTGTGGATATGACACTTAAATCAACAAAATAAGATTTAAGAATAACAATTTTTTTAAGTTTAAGATTTGATTGTGAATATTAATCAATCATAATCAGACGTTAATTTACACTTAGGTCCAACAAAACTAAAAAGAAATAGCCGACAAAACTATATGTATTTTATTTTTTTCCACTGAATTTATCAAAAACTTAACCAAACCAATCCAATTTTCACTTTTAATAGCTAATATTAAGGCTCAATTTTGCAGTTAAGTTTTTTTACTAGTCAATAAAGATTTGATTGTAACAAAATATTGTTATCCTATAATATAAAATTAGTAATAAGTCTTGTGCACGCACATAATTTACACATTACATCCCTAATAGTACCTTACTCATGTGAAGGGTGTATTATCCCCAACATCACTTACACTGTGTTCTCGAGATTGATTTAGGAAAGAAAGGGAGGAGAAAGGAAAGAAACTAAAACCAACTTGTGTTCTCAAGTTTTTTGAGTAAAAGAAAGGAAAGAGATTGGAAGTAAAAGGAGGAGAAATTATAGTTTTTTTTGCATCAAAACTTTCCTCCCAATTTTGGGATGATTGGGAAGGAAAACACAAAAAAAATATATTCACCAAACTACCCTTTTGTTTTACCATTAGTTATCAGTTGAGTTAAAAATATTTAGTTTTCCACATGGGCTAAATTAATGGTTAATATGAAGCAAACAATCTAGTATAATTATTTGGTCCATAAATAGTTGGTTTCGAAAGTAACGATTTTGATGATAAGGTTTCTGGTAAGGCTTTTTTAATTTTCTTTAAAAAGGGAAAACATAGATGACTAGTTAGTAATCATATTTACAAGGGCATTATTGTAAGTTCACATCTCTATCATTCCGTTTCCTTACCTTATTTTCTTTATCTTAAGAACACAAAATAAATCATCTTATTTCTTCCTCTTCCCATCCCTTTCTCTCCCCATGTGCTACTTACTTTTCTTTTCTTCTTAAAAAAGCCTCGAGAACACATTAATACTATACTCCATCCGTCCCAAATTAATAGTCCCTCCTTCCATTTTGGGTTGTCCCAAAATTATTGTCCCTTTCCAAATATAGTTGTAAGTAATGTAGCAAGTTTACCATATTGCCCCTAATGATACTAGTGATTACAAACTTTATTCAAAACTTTAATTAATTCTATAAGGGTAAAACTGTCATTCTGCAAAAAAGTAAGAGAGAGAATGCAGTAATGATTATGTTTTCTTAAACTGTGTGTTTTTTGTCGGGGAACAATTAATTTGGGACGAAGGGAGGATAACATTACATGGGATGTCCCCTCCCATTCCTCTCATTGTCTCCTCTCTCATGGTGATTTTTTTAATATTAATTTTAATAATAAAATATCTTTATGAACAGTAAAATATGCATAAAAAATACCCTTATCAACAGTTAAATATGATTAAAATACTCATGTGAACAGTGTTATAAGATTACAATAATTTGGGTTGCATATATTTGGGTGGGTGGGTTGTATTATTTTAATCTTTATCAACTAATAACAAAACACGTAGCTTCAGTCAATGATACGTGTTGCTTATTTGTAATCTGCACAAAACACAATTAAAAACACATACTAACGACCCTGTCTTTATCTTATTTCTCAAACCCATATTCAATCACCACCACCCCACATACCAGATGCGATCACCACCACTGACACAAACAGAAATATAAGCGGCGTTGAAGAGACGAGAACACCGAAGATAAGCTAAAGTCGCCAACGTGTATTTAGGTTTTTCGGTGAGCCTTGCGTCATCGTGATAGTCCATTGCACCTAATTATTATTCATAATATGTCCTGATTTTCATGTCCAACCTAATCTAATTTTTGGGTGATTGTGTGATATTACCAGGTTAGTGAAGTTGTTTTCAAGGATAGCTAAAATTTAGAATCAAAATTGCGAATATCCGGACTTTAACTTGCAGGTACGTTGTTTCGTATATTTGTATGCATTTTAGTTTTGTGGGTTAGTTTTTAGGATGTTGTAATGGGTTTTCGTTGTTGATGATTTTTTAGCGATATATGTATGTTGTCAGTGTTGTAGAATTGTTATGTTTGCAGTCGTAGTTATAAGTATTAGTTTAGGTATCTCGGGGTTTCTCACATTAATAAAATATAAGAGGCTTTTTTTGTTGGTTTGAGTTGTATTGGTGTTCAATAAGATGTTTGCTTTGATTTTTTTCTGAAGTGGATTTCTGATAATGTTGTGTGCTTTTTTATGGTTTCTATAGTGTTTAGCTTTTGTATTTGTGAGTCAGCTATAAATGGTTTGTGTTCCTTTGTTTTTTTCCTAGAGATTTAAAAATATGCTTGAACAAACACCCCTAAGTTTTTTGGTTTTTGGTGTTTTGTAATGAAATGGGTGCTGAATTGGGTCGGTTTTGGGGTTGAAATCAGGCCATTTAGGTGCTGAAACGGGTGTGTTTCGATGTTGAAATGGGTGCGTTTGGGGGGCTGAAGTGGGGGCTAAAATGGGTGAGTTTGGGGAGCTGAAGTGGGGGCTGAAATGGGTGGGTTTAGGTGGTGAAACGGGGACTGAAACATGGGTTGAATTGGGCGGGTTTGGGGGTGAAATGGTAGCTTTAGGGGTGGACTTGGGTGTTGAAATAGAGGTTAAAGTGGGTACGTTTGGGGGGCGGATGTGGGGGGCTAATATGGGTGGGTTTGGCGTCGTTGACAACGCTTTCTCTTTTTCTTGGGTGAAATGTGTAGGTTTAGAGGCTGAAATGGGGGCTGCAACGTGTGGCTTTAGGGGCTGGAATGGGTGAATTTGGGGCTGAAATGGGTGACTTTAGGGGGTCGATGTCACACCCCCAGACGGGGCCTGGACGGAATACATGTCCGAAGGCGTGACTTTATTGAGCATCTCAAGTACAAAGCATAAAGAACGACCTCTAAGGGTACGTTTTGAAAAAAATAAACAACGTTGCAAAGTTTTAAAATAATAATAATAAGTTTTACATCGATTAAATTTAAAAGATTCAAAGTTAAAATGCGGGGAAAGCTTAGATAAGTTCAACAATGGTATTTAAAGGACATAGATAAATCTCTGGTAAACCGGCGGGTACAAGCAAATAGATTCACATAAGTCTTATTAGGCACAGCATCCATGCTAAGCACCTGAGGAAAAAATGCTTAAAACGTCAACATAAAGTTGATGTGTATTCATAGTTTAGTTCAAACGTTGTTATAGTGGACACAAGATATCAAAGCGTATACGTCAGTATAACATATACAACTTTCAAATTAAAAAGTATTTACGTTGCATATGCTCATGACACTGAAGCTAATTACGCAAGATAGCATGATACATTGCTATAAGTATTTGTTGGCCCTTCCATGGTGTCCAGCCCAAAGGACAACCTAAACAGTTCACGACATGACATATATCCGTTTATCGGGCCGCCCCGTGGGTACGTGAGCTCTACTCACCGGAGGATAGGGTAATAGTCCCAATAGATCATTTTTATTCATTCGCGCTCCATTCGACAGGTCCTTCCCAGTCAAGAGATTGACAGTTCATGATGTCTCGGGAAGTAGTGGTATAAAGCTTACTTAGGCACAACACGTTAAACAGGGAAAATCTTACGTTAAAGTAATTGTGTACCAGTTTTAAAACAAGCAATGTTTCTCTCCCCAAGGTTATAAAAACATTTAGTCAAAACGGTAAAAGAGTGGGGCTATGAACTCACCTTATACGGGGTAGTGGATTCAAAGGGTAATCAATCAAGTGAAAATTGAATCTCACGGTCTCTGCGACAACCTTTCAATATAGTCGTCGTTTAAGAATGATGTACAACGAATAACGCTTAACGCAAGAACTGATCATCCGAGCACGAGTAGACACGGCGTATCCCTTTTTAAAACGTACTTTCAAAAGTTATAAGTTTTGACAAGTCTCGACGTTTTGAAACATCTTTGAAAATATTTCGTCTTTTAGTGTATTTCGTCTTTTAGTGTATTTCGTCTTTTAGTGTATTTCGTCTTTTAGTGTATTTCGTCTTTTAGTGCATTTCATCTTTTAGTGTATTTCGTCTTTTAGTGTATTTCGTCTTTTAGTGTATTTCGTCTTTTAGTGTATTTCGTCTTTTAGTGTATTTCGTCTTTTAGTGTCCCGACACATCAACGTTGACTCAATAACTAAAAATGTTGACCTAAACTCGACACTTACGTTTTTTTTATATTTTTTCACATAAGTTTGATAATAAAAGTATATTTTCGATGCTTTTATAAAGTTTATGAAATTTCGGCATGACCTTTCTAAAAATATCGACTTTCCATTTTTATCAACCTCGACACGTGAAAACATCCGTTTTACAAAAGTACATCTTTTATTGACTCGAAAGAATATCCGATCTATTTTCGACAACACCTCAATATTATCGGCTACAATCCGTCTAAACCTAAACCTTCTTTAGGACATTCAATTACGTTCAAACAAATCCAACATCTAACTTAATTTCTTCGCCAACGATATTTAACTCAACATTTTTTTTTTACTAAATCTTAAATAATCGATGTTAGCCGTTATAATTAGCAATATATAATAACATAGTCACAATGAACTTTTAAATGCAAAAGTACAACTACTTTTTATGTTCTTCCATTTATAAACAAAAGATTAAACTTTGAGACTTGTAGTTTTATAGAAAAATAGATAATGGGTTTCACAACGATCCGCTTTGTACACCTTGTTCGGAATGATCATACAAATGCAAAAGTACAACTTATTTATGAAAAAGTAGTTATGACTTACAAATTGAACCACGACGAAAGATGAATTAGAAACTAGAACAACCCACACACGTTGTTTTACAAAATACCCGGATGAAATAACAATCAACTCAAACAATATGTCTTCGAATGTTTTTTATCAAAGATGAAAAATGTGTGGATTTGTATGTGTATGCATATGGTTCATGGGTTTTGGATGAGCAAGAGAGAAAGAAAGAGCAAATGTAAAGTGTATGTGTGTGAATGAAATGAGAAATGAGATGAATACATGTATATAATACCAATGTTTACTTCACACACCTCTCATTTTTGTGTGTGTTGTGCGCGCCGAAAAATAGACAAGGAAGGGGGAAGGGGGACCAAAATGATCCACAAAAATGAGGGTTTAGGAAAGGATTTTCTTGCTAGCAAAAGGTAGGGAAATCTTGTCCCATGATTTACAGTTCAATTTTGGCATCCTCAGGGGTGTTGGGTGCTTGCTTGACGGTTTATACACAAGGAGGGGGGGGGGGGGACCAAATGTTTTCCCACATCTTCTAGAAGAGTTAGTGCTCATTCATGAAATTCATTTCCAAGGTTCCAAGTATGTTCTCATAGTTAAAGTTTTAAACATGTATCACGTAACTAACGAAACGAGTAACGGTAACACAGAAAATTACGAAATTTTAAATATTGTCTTAAAACATAAAAACGTGGCTATTGCCAAAATACTACAACGTTTGGTGTCCCGGTTCGCTCCCGGTGACTATTCTCAGATAATAACGAAATAACTTCCCGGTTAAACGGTAAAGCTAAACGAAACATTTAAAAATTCAAATTTCTACACGGAAACGGCTAATTTACTGAACGGAAATTCTCGGGTTGTCACAGTCGATTTGGGTGTTGAAATGGGGGCTGAAGTGGGTGCATTTAGTTGCTGAAATGGATGCGTTTTGGGCCTGAGATGGGGGCTGAAACGGGTGGGTTTAGGGGATATGATGGGTGGGTTCGGGTAAGCTAGACTACACCCTCTTAAGTGAGTTACATTTGTTTCTAAGCTTATTTTTTAAGTCATCAAGCTGAAATGTATTAGTAATTATGAATGTCTTGATTTGATTATTGATTGGTTTTATTTCGATTAGCGGAAAATGGCATGAGAATGTAAATTGTTGATTTTTTAGGAATTTAGGTTGTTGGTATGTTTGTTTATGAGAAATTCCAACTAATATGGAGTTTTTTTTCCAGCTTTTGAGGTACACATTTTTTGGAGAATGGGATTTTGAGGCGCACGTTCTTAGTGAGAAACGTTAGACAATTTGAGGTTACACTTATGTTGTTTTGCTCTATGTTAATGTGTTGAACGGTTTCGTATCGTTGATTAGTTGTTTCGATTTGTAACAATTGTAGGAGAAAGATATGGCACTCGGTAAGGAAGCTGATTTTGAATTATTGTTACGTCTCTAAAATGTAGGCGATATTTAGATTAGCTTACTATTCATGCTTATGAGTTTATATGTAAAATGGAAAAATATTGTCATTTATTTAGATCCATAATCTCAAATCACATTGCATCTAATGGGAACCAAATGATTTTTTAAAATTTTCAGTTTTTATGTGTTAATTGTAGTTTTGTTATGTTTTTGACAAGTTCTTAGGCACTTACTGATTCTAGGTGTTAAAGAAGCTAATGTGATTTCATATTTGGTTTTGACAGGAAGA
>BQNB010047238.1:2220-41045 GCA_026074375.1 Tanacetum coccineum | reverse complement strand
GGAAGAAGTTGACGTGTGTAAATTCAAATCCTATCATGCATGAAAACTTTAAGTTGTGAGCATAGTCTATGTGGATTTCATATCATCGTCGCAATAACTAGGGTAATCATCAATTCTAGTATCAAGATCTTCATCCCTATTTCTAAATTCCTCAATTACCTCACATTCCTTAATGATGGGCATTAAATCATCTCCTTGATTTCTCCTAAGCTTAAATGGTTCATTTAGATCATTTAATTCAATGTAATCTTCTAAGAAAGGGTCCAATGATCTATTTAACACCAAGGTCTCTCCCATAATGCCTAGCTTCTAAGTCAAGTTCCATTCTTTCTCTCAAACTTAGCATGAAGACCCTTGTCGGTACCGAATTATATCATTTCACTTCCATACAAATAGGTATGAATCAATGATAAGAAACCATAAGAAAAGTGATAGAAGAATGAAATAATTTTAGAGAGAGAAACTAGAGAGAGAAAGTAGAGAGAAAATATGATGGTTGATTACCTTGTGAAAAATACAAAATAAGACCAACTAACCAACACCCTCTCCAATAGTGGAGAGAGATATTTATAGTTACTTGCTACCCTAGGGTGACGCCTAGGTGTAGGGTCGTTGGGTAGGCTTGGGTTTTGGGCTTTAGCCCGCAACGTATACAATATTAGATTAAATCACGAGCCCGACTCCCTTTCTAGCCAATTACAACGACTAATAAATAAAGACCGGGTTTCCTTGTTCGACTTAATATTTTGAGGCTAACAATCTCCCCCAAAGCGAGGTCTTTGAATCTTACTTCCTTGGACTTATTGAGATTGCTTTGTCGTTTAGTTCTTGAGTCTTTGTCTTGGTCTTTATCTTGTTGTAGGCTTGTTCCTTCATGCTTTGTGTTATTTGATCTTGAGCCTTCGTCATTGTCTTTCGACTTTGTCTTTTGTTCCAAGATCTTTAAATCTTTATCCTTTCGTCTTGATCGTCTTTGCCATCTTGCGATCTTGTGTCTTGACCAACATGCTCGTACTTTGCATCATCTTGAAAGCTTTCTAATAATCTCCCCCGAAGCTTGATTTATGAGGAGTTATCGTTAATATCAGAGTTTGCGGAAGTCTTTGTCTTTTAATTCTTGAGCTTTCATGATTCTTGAATCTTGATGCTTATAGAATGTCTTTGTAGAGTAAGCATGAGTATGTGGTAATGAATCTGACTTCGCTGGAATAAGGCATCACCATCTCCATCTTTATGTATCCTGAAATAAAACAGTTAGCAATAAAGCGTGTGGACGAATATGGCTTTGTCATTCGTCCGGATTTGGTTAGACTAACCTCCGGTTCCGTAGGACCGTTTTACAATATAAATATTGTACCTGTGATCAGGTAGATTCAAAGAATCTCTTTGATAGGGTTTCCAGCTCAAAGTGTAGGGTCTTCTAACACAGATATATTAGAATTACTATGCTTGCTTGTTCTCATTACCGGACCGTCTCAAAGCAGACAACACGGTAAGAGTGAATCATATAGTTACTATCTTTTTGATTAAGTCGTCAATTCATTTCCTAGAACAAGTTTGATTCACATTGAATCGCACCATCATTTCTTTCCAGTTGACACAAGTTTGATTCATATAGAATCTCGCAAGTCACCTACCAAGAGCTTGTTTGATGCTGGCTCAAGCAGGATTTCCATTCGTCATTGTGAATACTAAAGAGTATCACTCTGAATGTTCTGGCAGAATCACAAGGATAATGCGTAGGACTCTTGTCAACAGCTTGTGAACTTAATGATGTTCAACAAGTGTTTGTCATGGAATGTGTCCTAATGAGATTTATTTGATGATCTCTTGGCTCTAGACTCGATTAGTGCGTTTTGGTTTTTAGTAATCGGAGGCTGGAGCAGACTGCCACCTATTCAATATTAACTAACTCGGAGTGAGAAAGTCAATAGAAGTCGTGTGTATCTCCGTGACAAATGAGACAAGTTTCTTTTGAGAGAAACCCGAATGGCTGGGAAGGGTTGTGCATTGCATCACTGGGTCCATGATGTCGTCTTCAATGTCAGCAATCAACATTGTGATTCTGACAGCATATGTATTGACCCGGTTTCTGCCTAAGTTGTGTGGAGGGCTTCTTTCTTTAGACCCTTTATCCATACATTTCTTTTTAATTCTTCAACCCCTTCAATGCTTACCAAGACGTCATTACTAACACCTTGTTGTGATTGTTCCAGTGTTAGCTCAATCTTAGTCGGCATTCTTCCCTTATACACATTCATCTCCAATCATACCTAAGGACTGCTATTTCTAACTATGGAGTGTCCTTGGGTAGATCCCTCCGGTTCTGGTTGGATCATAGGACAAATACCTAACCTTACCACCTTATGACTTCAGAATCGTCGTGAAATAAGATGTTGTAGGGTATGAGATCGAACCATGAAACCGTTTCCGAATAGCACTTTGAGTCTTTTAGATCACATTTTAATTACATTTCTCCCCTTATTTTAAATTCTAAGTCACTTAGTTTTTGAAATACTGTGTGATTAAAATTTGTCTTGAAAAAGGCCATGGGGAAATCTTTTACTTAACATGAATTACATGGAACATAAACTTGCTCCCCCTCAATTTTACATACGTTTGACACCAAAAACAAAAATACCAAGTTGTAAAATGAATATAAAATTGAGGTTGAACACTTAGTCATCTTATAACTATCATTCTATAGAATTGTCATTATTATCTTGTTGTTATTAAGAGACTTTTTGAGAATGGTTTGAATACATAAGAATGGTCGTGATATGATGTATCCAAACTCATTAAACTTTGTTTTTTGAAAAACTCCCCCTTGAAAGATGGAGTGTTGAACACACAATTTTGAAAGATTATGAATCGTCAGTGAGAAATTCTTGAAAAATTATGTTCAACATTTTGAAAAACATCATGTTAGAAGACTTCTCTTCCAACTCTAAGGGTAAGCGCACTTATGCGTACACTATCCTTTTTCTTGAGCTCAAAACTTTGAATGTCTTGTAAGAACAGCTCAAGACCGAGAAAAGTTAAATTTCTCGTTGTTAGGATAAGTTATCTTTATAGATAGACTTTCCTTTATTTGAAGTCCGGGTTATGTACTGATATTTGCACATAAGCCATTAAGAAAAATTAGAAATGACATGTTTTAAAAGCATTTGAAACTCCTGTTCGAACTTCATTTACACGCCCGTGTCGATATTAATCAACATTTCTAGGTACGTAAATGTTATCGATTCCAAGAGACATGTCGAGAAGAATTTTTTTTTTCAAAAATATGTACATGTTGATGTTTGATGATGTATCAAGTAGATTCTTTTGTCAGAACTTCCAGTTCTGCTGGAGTCAAACATCTCATACCAATTTGCCTGACAAGATACTGAAACCTATCTTCGGGTAAGGCTTTAGTAAACATATCAGCCAATTGGTATTCAGTTCTGACAAAGTATAATTCAATTATACCGTTTTCAACCTGTTCCTTTATGAAGTGATACTGAGTATGGATATGCTTGGTACGGGAGTGCTGCACGGGGTTGCAAGAGATTGCTATGGCTGACTGAGAGTCGCAATACAATGGTATTTTGTTATAGTTGAAGCCATAATCCTTAAGCTGTGTCCTCATCCACATTACTTGAGCACAACTTGCAGATAACGCCACGTATTCAGCCTCTGCGGATGACATTGCAGTACAGTCTTGCTTCTTTGACATCCAGCTGACTAACTTATCACCTAGGAACTGTATTCCTCCAGAAGTGCTTTTGCGAGTATCAATGCATCCGGCATGATCGGCATCTGAAAAAGCTGTTAGTTCAAAGCCAGAACCCTTCGAATACCAGAGTCCCATGTGAATGGTACCTCTTAAGTATCAAAAGATCCTTTTAACCTCTTTGAGGTGTTTTTCAGTCGGTCTTGCTTGATATCTTGCACAATAACATACAACTTGCACTATGTCTGGTCTACTAGATGTCAGATACATGAGTGGCCCGATTTTGCTACAATAGTCAGTTTAGTCTACGGGTTCACCACTCAAGTCTGCATCTAATTTAGGTTTCGTAGCCATTGGTGTACCAATGCTTTGTCCTTTTTCCATACCATGTTTTTTCAGAATCTCTAAAGTATATTTGGCCTGATTGATAAAAATACCGCGTGGGGATTGGTGGATCTGAAGTCCTAAAAAGAATTTCATTTCCCCCATTAAGGACATCTCAAATCTACCGTGCATTAATTTTTCAAAACGTTTTGAAAATTTAGGGTTTGTGGAACCAAAAATAATGTCATCAATGTAAATTTGCACCAGTAGAATGTCCTCCCCGTATTTTATCGTGAATAGGGTTGGGTCAATGATACCTTTAGTAAAACCTTTGGAAATTAAGAATTTTAAGAGTTCATCATACCAGGCTCTCGGAGCTTGTTTCAATCCATATAGAGCTTTCCTTAGACGGTAAACTTTGTCTGGATGATCAGGATCAACGAATCCGTCTGGTTGTGCAACATAAACCTCCTCCTTCAATGGACCATTAAGAAATGCCGTTTTCACGTCCATCTGATAAATTGGAAAAGACTTGTGTGCAGCATATGCGACAAAAATCCTGACAGCCTCCAAGCGAGCAACTGGAGCAAATGATTCTTCAAAATCAATACCCTCTTCCTGAGCATAACCCTTTGCTACAAGTCGTGCTTTGTTGCGAATTACAGTTTGGTCTTCATCCTTTTTGTTTTTCCATAACCACTTTAGCTTGATTACGTTCTTGCCAAAAGGTTTGTCAACGAGTTCCCAGACTTGTAGTCTGTCAAACTGATGAAGTTCTTCCTGCATTGCTTCTATCCATGCAGAATTAGCCATTGCTTCCTTAATGTTTTTCGGTTCAACAATACTCACGGTGAGTGCGAACATACACATTTCAGGATCTGTTGCAAGTTGTCTTCTTGTTTGCACTGGCTTGGATGGATTTCCACGAACTTGAGTTAACGGGTGATCTTTTGTCCATCGGTATTCGGAATCTTGAGGTTGATTGAAGGTATGCACATTTGAATTACCAATATTGCGTGAGGAAGACTCAGCATTTTCTTGTACCGGTGTACAGAAAGGATTGGTAAATTCTGCTTGATTATCGTTGTTTTCCTCAGCATGAACATTTGTAGGAGTTGATGGTTCTGATGTAGGGTGAATATTCAGTGAAGGTGGTGTGTCTTTTTGAATAGAATTGTCGGTGGGAGAAGAAGACTTGTTGACACGAGAAGTACCATCATTGAAAAATTCATCGTACAAAGGACCGAAAAGAAGATCCAACTCCTGTTGTGATGGAACTGTTGTATCTGCTGAAGGAGAAACATTTTGTAATTCTGGTGCGGGGTCAGGGTTGTCATAATCTGACGCCTTTTGTCGTTGGGGAACGAGGCCTGAAGTGTCATTAGCAACAGACGTCTCTGACATCTCTTTGATCTCATCAAATCTGAGATGGATGGATTCAACTATCAACCTTGTTCTCTTGTTGTAGACACGATATCCCTTTGACTGAGTTGGAGTATCCCAACCAAAATGCTCGGATCCCCCCTTTTTCTTTCTTCTTGTCAAATTTTCACCAATTCTTGTTAAGTTACAGTGCAACAAAGGATGTGTGCCATAACCATGCTTAAGTTGGTGATGCTTTAGCCATGAGGCAGATTGGAGTTGAGGAAGTTGTTTCTTAAAGAGAAATTGTATAGAGATCAGATCCACGATTACCGGTTAGTAAGTCGTTTCCCTGAAGATCTCTAACAAAACAAGTAGATTTCCGAAATGCAACCTCCAAATCCGCATCACAGAATTGACCAACTGAGAAAAGATTGTGATTGAGACCTTCGACGTAGTAGACCCTTTTGATCATGATATTTCCTTAAACCAAATCTCCATAACCAAGAATTAGAGCAAATTGATCATTGCCAAAGTAAACGGTACCCAAGTATTTTTCAATAAAATTGCACAATAGAGATAGATTGCCCGTCATGTGCTTTGTGCATCCAGAGTCAATAATGAATAGGATAAGTTGTACAATCTGCAAAAGAATCAGAGGATGATGGAATACATGACATATTGGATCCTAAAGTGTTTGTGAGTTTTAAGACATTAGTAATCCTAGTTACATTATCTATGGAAAAACTAACTTTCTTAGTCACACTTTCATTCCTAACTTTAGGTACCCATTTCCTTTTTGTCTTAGGAATCCATGTATATGCTGATGGGCATTGTTGTGCTATCCACCATTTCCACTCCTTATTAGTCTTCTTATACAACATCCTATAGTAACTCTTTAAATTTGTGATAGTGGATTCTGATGCAACTGTTTTCTTATGGGGTGTTGCAACAAATTTGTTCGCTTGACTTTTAGTTTTTCTAGAACTAGTAGGCACTACTTTCAGCTTCTTAGTTCTAGCATTCACGTCATTCAAGTACTTAGAAACACAAGCATCATGATTCAGATTAAACATACATTTTCGACAAGTAGCACAAACAGCATTAACATTCGAAGTTTTGGAGTTTAAACTGTCATTACACGCAGTTACAGACTTTGTTTTATTAGAAATACTAGAAATCCTAGGGTGTTATTCTACTTTAGTCTTCTTAAACTTCACATGATTAGTGTTTGGCACGACCTTATCTTTCATTTGATTGCTCCTAGGCTGTGGTCTGCTAACATTAGTTCTGTGAGCTACTCCTGTAGATGTAGACACGCAAGGATTAGTATTCCTAGAAGTCTGAGTCAACTGTGGTGCTCTAGTTTGTGTGGTACTACTTGCAATTCGATACATGCCTGGTTTAATCACATTTGTGTTTCTTACAGCTTGCATTGCTGTTTTAGGCAAATTCTGTGGAGTGACTGGTTTTGATAAACCCTCTGACTCATTAGTTTTTGAAACCGACTTTTTCTTTGCAAAATTTATTCTCTCAAGAGAGTTTGAAAAAGGAGCCGGTTTTCCTAAAACTGATGGTTTTGGAATCCTTTGAGCATTTGGTTGTCGAACAACAGATGGTTTATCAAACTTAGTGTCTACAGATTTTCCTTTGCATTTGTCAATGAGTTTCTTTAACTCACTGATTGCAATGTTCTTGTCTTGCAGTTGAGCTTTCAAATCTTGTATTTCTAAATATTGTTCCCGTTCTTTTCGAAATACATTTGACGCCTTTTCTTTGCAAACTGTGTCATTTTTCAGTTGTTCTTGACATTCTTGTAAAGCGATTTCAAGAGAAATTGAGTGTTTTTCTAATTTAGCAAAACTCTGTAAAAGCTCAGTGTAAATCTCTTTACTTACAAATTCAGTTTGTTCAGAAAGCTTTTGTGCAAGACAGTCACATTCCCTGACTTTATGAAGATATAAGCATTGTAATTCAGTGATCTCATCTAAATCAGATGAAGATTGCAAATAAGAACACATAACATCTTTAGACACACATTCTTGCAAAATCATATCATACATGTTGGAAAATTCTGCCTTATCAGATTCAAGTTCATCAAGTTCATCTTCAAGGGATTCACCGTACTTTAAATCTGCATGCTTTTCTTGCTTAAGTTCATGTACAAATGCGAAACTATCATTCTGAGTCTTAAGGGCAAGGGGCATCAAACATGTCTTAACTAGGATTTCCATATCTTGCGCAGTTGGGTTACGAAGATGAAGAAGGTCGTTTGAATGTTTTACCCATGCTTGATTGACAATTTCTTTCAGATGATTAATGTTATTCGTCATGACATTATATGCTTGTCTACTTTTGCTTATTGATTTAGACACTGGTAAGAAATCTATGTTTTTGAAAATATTTGGTTTTGTTTTCACAAATGATTTTCTCCACATTTTCTTTCTTATTTCATTTGCCTGTGCGAACTGAATTTCATAATGCTGAGTCGGGGGTTTAAAAATTTCATAAAGACTATTTAACTTTGTGTAGTCAAAAGGTTTCACTAAGTCTTTATTCAATTTTGATCGACTCTCGTTATCAAGAGTCAGAGTCTCTTCCCGATCGGGGACGAGTCTGTTTGCAGGATCAGATTGGTCATGTGGGATCGCATACAAACATGGTATCTCATTTTGAGCCTTTTTGAGGTACCTTGGATTGGCAAAGGTAGGTCTTCCATTAAATGTAGGGCATTTGGGTGCTAACATATGAATGGTTTGGATTGATTGACTCCGTTTGTAAACAATTTCATTCAAAAACTTTAACTGGTTTTCCATTGAAATCATTTTGTCAATATCTTTTTCTTCCTTAAGCTTCAAATCCGTTATTACCTTTGTTTTCTCCTTGACAAGACCTTCGTAATGTGACTTGGTTAAAAGACTCTGTTTGACTAACTCATCATGTTTCTCTTTGACAACTGAAATTTCATAGGCTTTAACTTTTAAACTTTCTTTTATGTCAGTTTCTTTTTGAGCTAATAGTCCTAGAGTTTCATTTAACCTTCGTTCAAGTTTGTCATAGTCAACTGTACGATCATTAAAGGCCTTGTACCTCTCAAACTCAGTCTGTTTATTTTGAAGTGCAACTAAGCAACTATCCCGAATACTATTAGATTCCCCTAGAGTTCTACTAGTTTCCGCAAGAATAGATTTGCACTCAGTTAACTCTTGAGTCAATGTTGCATTTGCTTTCTTTAATTGCTTTTGAATCTTTTTATTTTCATCGACATCAAGCTTTAAATTAGCAATTAAATTAGCAAGTGCAACACGCTCATCATCACATTCTACATCATTTTGGTCATCCTGAATATCATTATCACACATATCCGGTGAGTCAGGAATGACATTACTATCACCCGTTTCCACTACACATGTGTTACTAATGGATTCAGATTGGTCAAAATGTTGTATGTCATTGGCAAACACATTATCGTCAGTATCGTATTGTACCTGTTCCAATGGCTCAGCGTCTGTGCCTGAGTCTGCATTAGGAACCTCCTGAATCTTTGCCATGTAACTGTAATGTGCTTCCAACTCTTGTTCATCAATCTCTTCATCCGTGTCTGCTAGCCAGTCAGATTGCTCTGCTTGAAGTTGAACACCTTTCTCAGCTTGTTTACACAGCAACATCTTTTCCTTATGATACGTGGAGTCTTTAACCCGTTTTGGCTTTCTGCATTCCTTAGCATAATGACCAAATTCCTTGCAGTTAAAACACTGTATCCCAGACTGTTGCACTACTGGACCACCTACAGTTTCCCTAGCCCCAACAACATTCACTGCCCTCTGATTCCCAAACTGTCCAGTCTGATTGTCATTCTTGTACCTTGGAGTAGTATCCACATTCTTGTTTCTGGTGTTTGAGGAAGTTCTGAGGTTGTTGTTGGTAGGTTTGTAGAGTTTCTTGAAGTACTTTGCAATGAGAGCCAAATTTTTCTGCATGTCTTTATCCTTCTGAGCTTGTTCAGGATCACTGTCTTCTTCAGAAGCTGACTCAGATGGTGGTGTGATTGGTTTGGCTATCTCTTTGCCTTTGTATCTTGTAGTTGCATGAGATCTGGTTGGAAGTGAAGCTTTTGATGTTGGTGCATATGATTTGTGAGGTTTTGATGTTTGGTAATAAGGGTCTTGAAGTGTTTGAGCAGTAGCAACAAGTGCTAATGGGTTAGCATTCTTGGCCATTCTTTCAGCACGGAGTTCATTAACTTCCTTTTGGTATTGTTTCAGAATGTCAAAGAGCTTATGGTATGAAACTTCATCCAACTTGTGTTGTTGCTTCACAATTGTGACAAATCTTGACCATTCTGGTTGAAGTTGTTGAAGAAATTGAACATTGACTTGCATCGTTGCAACTGTCAAATTGTTTCTGATCATTTCATTCATCATTTTGTAGAATCTTGTGTAGTAAGACTCAATTGTTTCTCCATCGTGAGAGGTGAATTGACCAAACTCCCAAAATAAGTTTGTCTTGACATCTTGAATATTGAGTGATTCACCTTGTTGTAGCCTTTCGATGGCTTCCCACATTTCTTGAGCTGTCTGACATGCATCAACAGTTGAGTATATTTCATCTCCAATTCCAGTCAATATCAAATGAATCGCTTCTTTTTCTGATTCAAAATGAGCTCTGTTCTCAGGAGTCATATTCGTAACAGTCTCGACTGTTGTTTGTTCAGGAACTGCTGGAGAATCCTCTGTTGCAGGAACAGCTGGTGTTGTGACAATCGTTGGAGTGTAAGGACCTTTAAGAATGCACTTCCGTAAGGCATCACCATTTGGTCTTGTATCAATGTATCGTAAGAACCGTGATCGCCATTGTGCATATCGTCCTGTTGCAAGCATTGGTAGACGATCCCTTGATCCTGTCGCCATTATGTTGTTATGCATTTGACTGTCGGTTGTGGAAGTTACAATTAGAGTTGTCATGATGAATGATTAAAGAATTATGAAGTGAAAAATGATTGAAGGATCTTAAGTGTTATGAAGTGTTGATTGGATTGTGGTTAATTGAAAGCAATTAATTTCCATGGGATTTTACAAGTCAAAGATTTAAACCGAGAAATTAAGTTCTTTCGCAGGATTTTACAAAATCGAGAGAAAACCATGAAAAGTTAATTGTTGTAGTTAAAGTTTGTTGATTATGTTCTTGTAGTCCGAATTAAAGTCCAAAGTCCTTGTATTTAGTCCATGAAGTTTGTTTGTCTTGATGTGATGTTTTGATTAAACGGTGATTAATATATATTCCCAAATTCGGTCAAATACCACCTGATGCGCGGATCGACCTTCGCGGTAAGGTCAAAAATTTTAGTCAAAACATGTCTACTCAAAACATGTGTTTTCAATGGACAAAACGCAATGACTTTAGTCAAAACGCAACACTTGATCAAAACGCAACAATTGATCAAAACGCAACGTGTCTACTCAAAACGCAACGTGTCTACTCAAAACGCAACGTTTCTACTCAAAACGCAACGTGTCTACTCAAAACGCAACGTGTCTACTCAAAACGCAACACTTCTTGGACACAAAACGCAATGGATAAAAAATTTGGGCAGAGTAACGTTTTAGTCAAAACGCAATGATAATCTTCAAAACGCAACCTGTGGAGACAAAACGCAATGGTCAAAACGCAGTGACTCAAAACGCAGTGACTCAAAACGCAATGCCTCAAAACGCAGTGACCAAAACGCAATGGTCAAAACGCAGTCTCTTTTCTTCAAAACGCAATGTCTCGATACTCAAAACGCAACCAAGAAATTTTGTCAAAACGCAACAAGAACTTTGTCAAAACGCAGTGACGAAACTTTTCTTCTAACTTGCGAATAAGCCCAAATCTTCCAACTTGCTTATGAAATAAGCTAACCACTACCCTAAACAAGCTATTACAAGTATTCTAAACAAGAAAGTACAAAGATTTACCAACTTAACCACGAAAATATAAATCAAACCATGGTTTTTGCTTGTTCTTTCTATTTCGAACCAAACAACAAAAATGATACACGAAATTCGACTGTTTTAAACCACGAATCAAACACGAAACACCCGAGGCTCTTGATACCAAATGTCGGTAACCCTTAATCACTTCACTTCAATAAGATTAACAAGAAAATTAGGAAGAATGTAGAGAGAGAATCTAGAGAGAGAAAGTTAGAGAGAAAAATGGAATTGGATGATTAACTTGAAATGTTACAAATGAACCAACCACCTCACCTTCCTTGGTGAGGTGTATTTATAGGCTTGCATGCCTTTAGTAATTCTACGGGTCGGGCTCGGTTTTACTTGGGCTTTCGCCCGATACACGTGACCGATTAGATTACAAATAAGAGCCCGTTTACCCGTCTAGCCTATTACAACGTATATTAATTTAGTGACCGAGACCTAATATAATTATGAATGAACTTCCATTGTTCGACTCAATATTTTGAGGCTAACAGTAAACTTAACGCGGTTTATAAAACTTATTTAACACTAAAAATGTTTTTTTAGCTTATTCGGGTTTTAAATATGGAAAAGTTATAATAGTAAAAGAATTTAAAATATAAAAGTTGTATATATATATATTAATATTTGAAAAATCAAGGGATTAAAAACGGTCACATGAGAGTTTAAAAGGTTAATTTGGCAATTTACTTAATTTGGAAAATAGAGGGACTAAAATCCGCTGTTTTGAAACTTAAGGGTATTAGTTGTTAATGAATAATTTTTATAAATTAATTAAACGAGTCGAGCAAACCGTGACATATAAACTGATAACCCCACAAATAAATTAACGACTACGATGTAAATAAATAAACGCGATAGGAAAATATATAAAACTTAGTAACATATAAATAATGTTTATATTTTCCTTGTGTGTAAATCTCATGGACTCATAAATATAAGTTACGATGCATAATTGTATCAATTCCTGTATAGATACTTATGGTTGTAAAGTCGTCCCTAGAGCCAACGGTTTAATCAACATTTTGAAAACGTAAAACGATAAACGACAAGTGTCCTTTGCTGACCCATTTGCATAAGTCATTTCATACGTTAAGTTTTAGAATGTAAACTCAGATTTGTCATAATTACTTAGGTGTTTGACTGCGTCACTATTTGACGTGCATTGATCCATTATCAATTCCAGACGATTAATCGACAAGGTGAGTTTTCATAGCCCTTACTTTTCTGTTTTAGATCATCTTTTGGGGTGAGAACATTGCTTATTTTTAACAGTTGAACACAAGTACTATTACTGATTTACTATTGGGTCTAAGTCCCTACTCAACCCAACTTGCTATATTGCCCAATTTATCATGAACCGTTAATTACTTGTAAGCGCGAATGTTATGGATAGATCTATCGGGATTGACATCCCTGTTTGTCTTGGACTGACATTAGTCAAGCAAACACAGTTTCATTTGAGTCAGTTACGGATGTTGCGGGTTGAACATCTGCACGGGCTTATCTATGATGATACATGTTAACGCTTCGGTGTCATGAGCTTAGACTATAGTAAATACTTTTCATTGTGATATATAGGATTACTATATTTCATGCTATGGTTATAAATCTTGTGGTTCATCACTCTTATCAAATAACCAAACCTATGAACTCACCAACTTTATGTTGACACTTTAGCAATGTTTTTCTCAGGTGTTCTATCCTACGGAATATAAGGAGTCTGCATTGGTATATTGGCATGTAGAGGTCTATCTCTCGTATCAAGTCCTCTTCACGCCATGAAGTCACCATCCCAAATCCAGTCTTCTGCTGCAGTGAAATTTGGGGGTGTGACAGAACCATAATGATCGGCCCCAACCAAATGATTCATGTAAAATATTCAGATTTCCCTTCTACTTGCTATAATCTAATAAGTGCTAAAATTTTGCTGCATGAGTTTGCATCATGTACATGCATGGAAACTATGATGTGGGTCATCAAGTTCTTAAACTATTAGTTAATTACTTAATTCTATAATTTCTTTCTGTTTTCCATAACTAACTTGACAAAGTCAAGCTATAATATTAGTATAATCCATGACAAAATCCTCTGTTGTTATTTTATGCAGCCAATATGAACTGATGAGGGACAACGATCTATTGAAATCCAAACCAACAGAAACAAAACTCTATCCAAATTTCCATCTTTCTTCCCTGAAAGAGTCTCTCCTTGAGTCTTCATGAACCAAAGATCATCTTCAAGATTATTAAGACTGTCACCAAATAATAAAGATCCTGAATCAGAACCTGAAGACAATTCTAGCTCCATATCTTCTTCCGGTTCAGATGCATAACTAAAGGTATTGGTCTGGGTCAAAACGAGTACTAATATTTAACGGGTCAAATAAAAAAATATGAGTTCGGGTTGGTCCGAAACACGTTCTTTCAAAACGAGTACTAATATTTAACGGGTCAAATAAAAAAACGAGTACTAAGATTTAAGATTTTGTATGCATTTTTGACCCGTTTCATTTAAAGCTATTTTTTCCATTCCTGAATCGGCCCATGTGTAAGTAGCCGGTATATTATACGAGTAATCGATATATAAAAGAAAATTAAATATCATTCTCCATTGTTTGACTAATTTACCAAAGCAACTGAAAGCTGATTTTAATTTCATTTGTTCTTTATGTGGGTTGTCTTTACTGAATTTTGTAGTTGGCGTTTTGGGTCAAACTCAGTGGTAAGGAAATGTATTTTGGTTTCAAGTGAAAGCTGATAATAGTTAAAAACGACATTTGCACCTAAGACCTTTTAGCAAATCGATGCCACGGGACCATAAGATGGCACACGATTTTTCCTCTTTAGTTTACGAGCCCGGTTTCTTTGAAGGATGGGTAGACCAAAATTGATATTTTCAGCGTAATTGTGGGCCTCTCAGTAAGTACCTCCTATTCATATACATTTATGCTTTATACGTTTTGTATTTTCTTTTTTGAATTTTATATTTTTATTATTGTTATTTTTGAAATATATATAAATGTTATTTTGAATGAGGTATCAAGCAGATTCTTTTGTCAAACCTCCATGTTCTGCTAGGAGTCTAAAAACATGGGGCTCATACCATTTGCCTGACAAGATTCTGAAACCTATCTTCGGAAGGCTTTAGTAAACTTGTCAGCCAATTGTATTCTGATACTGACAAAGTATAATTCAATTATACCGTTTTCAACCTGTTCCTTTATGAAGTGATACCGAGTATGGATGTGCTTGGTACGGGAGTGCTGCACGGGGTTGCATGATATTGCTATGGCTGACTGAGAGTCGCAATACAACGGTATTTTGTTGTAGTTGAAGCCATAATCTTGAAGCTGTGTCCGCATCCACATTACTTGAGCACAACTTGCAGATAACGCCACGTATTCAGCCTCTGCGGATGACATTGCAGTACAGTCTTGCTTCTTTGACATCCAACTGACTAACTTATCACCTAGGAACTGTATTCCTCCAGAAGTGCTTTTGCGAGTATCAACGCAACCGGCATGATCGGCATCTGAAAAAGCTGTTAGTTCAAAGCCAGAACCCTTCGGATACCAGAGTCCCATGTGAATGGTACCTCTTAAGTATCGAAAGATCCTTTTAACCTCTTTGAGGTGTTTTTTTCAGTCGGTCTTGCTTGATATCTTGCACAATAACATACAGCTTGCACTATGTCTGGTCTACTAGATGTCAGATACATGAGTGACCCGATTTTGCTACGATAGTCAGTTTGGTCTACGGGTTCACCACTCAAGTCTGCATCTAATTTAGGTTTCGTAGCCATTGGTGTACCAATGCTTTGTCCTTTTTTTTTCCATACATGTTTTTTTCAGAATCTCTAATGTACTTGGCCTGATTGATAAAGATACCTCGTGGGGATTGGTGGATCTGAAGTCCTAAAAAGAGATTTTTTTATTTTCCCCCATTCCCCCATTAAGGACATCTCAAATCTACCGTCATTATTTTCAAAACGTTTTGAAAATTTAGGGTTTGTGAACCAAAAATAAAGTCATCAAATCTACGTAAATCTTGACGAAGTAGAAATGTCTTCCCCGTATTTGATCGTGAATAGGGTCGGGTCTAATGATACCTTTAGTAAAAACCTTGGAAATCAGGAATTTTGAGAGTTCGATCAATACCCGGCTCATCGGAAGCTAGTTTCAATCCATATATAGCTTTCCATTCTTAGACGTAAACTTGTCTGGATGATCAGATCAACGAATCCGTCTGGATTGTTGCAACATCAACTCCTTCCTTCAATAATCCAATTAAGAAATGATGCGTTTTCACGTCCATTTGATAAATTGAAAAAGACTTGTGTGCAAGCCATGTGCGACAAAATCACTGACAGCCTCCCAAAGCGAGCAACTGGAGCAAATGATTCTTCGAAATCAATAAATACTCTCTTCTAGCATAACCCTTTGCTACAAGTCGTGCTTTGTTGCGGAATTACGTTTGGTCTTCATGCCTTTGGTTTTTCCATAACCACTTTATAGCTTGATTACGTTCTTTGGCCAAAGTTTGGTCAACGAGTTTCCCAGACTTGTTAGTCTGTCAAACGTGATGAAGTTCTTCCTGCATTGCTTCTATCCATGCATGAATCAGCCATTGCTTCTTAATGTTTTTCGTTCAAAACCATACTTCACGTGAGTGCTAACATACACATTTGCAGGATCTGATTGCAAGTTGGTCCGTCCTTGTTTGCACTGGCTTGGATGGATTTCCACGAACTTTGAGTAACGGGTGATCCTGTTGTCCCATCCGGTATTTCTGAGTATGAGGTTGATTGAAGGTATGCACTTTGTATTACCAAGATTGCGTAGGAAGACTCAGCCGCTTCTTGTACCGTGTACAAAAAGGATTGTAACTTCTAACTTGATTCATCGTTGTTTTCCTCAGCATGAACATTTGTAGGAGTTGTCTTCTAAGTAGGGTGAATTTCGTATGATGGGTTGTGTCTTGTGGAGCAGAATTATTCGGTGGGAGAAGAAGACTTTGTTGACAACGTGAAGTACGCATCATTGAAAAATCATCGTGAAAAAGGACCAAAAAGAAGATCCAACTCCTGTTGCGATGGAACCGGTTTGGATCTGCTGAAGGAAAAACATTTGTAGTTCGGGTGAGGGGTCAGGGTTGTCATCATCTGACGCCTTTTTCGTTGGGGAACAGGCCCTGAAGTGGGTCATTACAAAGACGTCTCTGATGATCCTCTTTGGATCTCATCATACAAAACATAGATTTCCGAAATGCAAACCTCCAAATCCGCATCACAGAATTGACCAACCGAGAAAAGATGTGATGAGACCTGCGACGTAGTAAACCCTTACGAGTCGAGATATTTCCTTTAACCAAAACTCCATAACCAAGAATAGACAAATTGATCATGCCAATACGAACGTAACCCAATATTTTTTCAACAAAATTGCACAGCAGAGATAGATTGCCCGTCATGTGCTTTGTGCATCCAGAGTCAACAATGAATAGGATGAGTTGTACAATCTGTAAGAGAATTAGAGGACGATGGACGACATGACAAATGGATCCTAAAGTGTTTGTGAGTTGTTAAAGACATTAGTTATCCAAGATACATTTATCTACGGAAAAACTAACATCCTAGACACACTTCGTTCCTAACTTTAAGGTATCCCTTGCCTTTTGTCTTAGGAACCCATGTATATGCTGATGGGCATTGTTTGCTATATCCACCATTTCCACGCCTTATTAGTCTTCTTATACAACATCCTATAGTAACTCTTGAATTTCTGATAGTGGATTCTGATGGCAACAGTTTTCCTTATTGGGTGTGCAACAATTGTTCGCTGAACTATTTGGGTTTTCTAGTACTAATAGGCACTACATTAGGCTTCTTAGTTCTAGCATTCACGTCTTTCAAAAACTTAGAAACACAAGCATCATGATTCGAATTAAACACACATTTTCCACAAGTAGCACAAACAGCATTAACATTCAAAGTTCTGGAATTTAAACTGTCATTACACGCAGTTACAGACTTTGTTTGATTAGAAATACTAGAAATCCTAGGGTGTTCTTTCCATCAGTCTTCTTAAACTTCACTTGACTAGTGTTTGGCAGGACCTTATCTTTCATTTGATTGCTCCTAGGCTGTGGTCTGATTCAACTGTGGTGCTCTAGTTTGTGTGGTACTACTTGCAATTCGATACATGCCTGGTTTAATCACATTTGTGTTTCTTACAGCTTGCTTTGCTGTTTGAGGCAAATTCTGTGGAGTGACTGGTTTTGATAAACCCTCTGACTCATTAGTTTTTAAAACCGTTTCTTTGCAAAATTTTTTCTTTCAAGAGAGTCTGAAAAAGGAGCCGGTTTTCCTAAAACTGATGTTTTGAATCCATTGAGCATTTGTTGTCTAACAAAACAGATGTTTATCAAACTTAAGTTGTCCCATTATACTTCCTTTGTTACCAGAATGAGTTTCGTTAACTCATTTATTACCTTTCTTGTTCTATGCATGAAGCGCTTTCAAATCTTGTATTCAAAATATTGTTCCACGTTCCTTCGAAATAACCTTTGTGCTTTTCTTTGCAAACTGTGTCATTTTTCAGTTGTTCTTGACATTCTTGTAAAGCGATTTCAAGAGAAATTGAGTGTTTTCTAATTTAGCAAAATTCCGTAAAAGCTCAGTGTAAATCTCTTTACTTACAAATTCAGTTTGTTCAGAAAGCTTTTGTGCAAGACAGTCACATTTCCTGACTTTATAAAGATATAAGCATTGTAATTCAGTGATCTCATCTTAAATCAGAGAAGATTGCAAATAAGAACACAAAACATCTTTTAGCCACACATTCTTGCAAAAGCATATCATACATGTGGAAAATTTCTTCCTTAATTCAGATTCAAGTTCATCAAGTTCCATCTCAAGAGATTCAACGTACTTTAAATCTGCATGCATTTTCTTGTCTTAAGTTCAGGTACAAATGGCGAAACTATATTCTGAGTCTTAAGGCCAGGGGCATCAAACATGTCTTTACTAGGATTTCCCATACTTCGTAAGCAGTTGGGTTAGCAAGATGAAGAAGGTCGTTTGAATGTTGTACCCATGGCGTGATTGCTAATTTCTTTCAGATGATTGGATGTTATTTGTCATGACACTTATATGCTTGTCTACTTTTGCTTACTGAATTTAGACAGCTGGTAAGAAAATTCTATTTTTTGGAAATATTTGGCTTTGTTTTCACAAATATTTTCTCCACATTTTCTTTCTTATTTCATTTGCCTGTGCGAACTGAATTTCCAAAGCGAGTCGGGGGTATTAAAATTTCATAAGAAGAACTATTTAACTTTATGTAGTACAAAAGTTTCACTAAGTCTTTATTCAAATTTTTATCGACCTGCTCTGCATCAAGAGTCTGAGTCATCCTCCATATCGGGGACAGTCTGTTTGCAGGATCAGATTGTGATGTGGATCCATACAAACATGGTACTCTTTTGAGCTTCTTGAGGTACCTTGGATTGGCAAAGGAGTCTTTCCAATAATATGTAGGCATTTGGTGCTAACATATGAATGGTTTGAATTGATTGACTCCGTTTGTAAACAATTTCATTCAAAAACTTTATCTGGTTTTCCATTGAAATCATTTTGTCAATATCTTTATCTTCCTTAAGCTTCAAATCCGTTATTACCTTTGTTTTCTCCTTGACAAGACCTTCGTAATGTGACTTGGTTAAAAGACTCTGTTTGACTAACTCATCATGTTCTCTTGACCATTGAAATTATTCACACATTTACTTAAAAACCTTCTTTTATGTCAATTTCTTTTTAAGCTAATAGTCCTAGAGCTTCATTTAACTTATGTTTCAAGTTTGTCATAGTCAACTGTACGATCATTAAAGGCCTTGTACCTCTCAAACTCATTCTGTTTATTTTGAAGTGCAACTAAGCAACTATCCCGAATACTATTAGATTCCCCTAGAGTTCTACTAGTTTCCGCAAGAATAATTGCACTCTACAGTTTAACTCTTGAGTCAATGTTGCATTTGCTTTCTTTAATTGCTTTTGCTTGCATGCCTTTAGTAATTCTACGGGTCGGGCTCGGTTTTACTTGGGCTTTCGCCCGATACACGTGACCGGATGTTTTTTTTTCGGGAAATTAGTGTTTCAAAACATGTGTTTTCAATGGACAAAACGCAATGACTTTAGTCAAAACGCAAGAGTTCTTGGTCAAAACGCAACACTTGATCAAAACGCAACACTTGATCAAAACGCAACAATTGATCAAAACGCAACGTGTCTACTCAAAACGCAACGTCTACTCAAAACGCAACGTGTCTTACCAAAACGCAAACACTTCTTGGACACAAAACGCAAGGAATAAAAAAATTTGGCAGAATAAGTTTAGTCAAAACGCAATGATAATCTTCAAAACGCAACCTGTGGAGACAAAACGCAATGGTCAAAACGCAGTGACTCAAAACGCAGTGACTCAAAACGCAGTGACTCAAAACGCAGTGACTCAAAACGCAGTGACTCAAAACGCAATGCCTCAAAACGCAGTGACCAAAACGCAATGGTCAAAACGCAGTCTCTTTTCTTCAAAACGCAATGTCTCGATACTCAAAACGCAACCAAGAAATTTTGTCAAAACGCAACAAGAACTTTGTCAAAACGCAGTGACGAAAAAACTTCAAACTTGCTCGATTTTACCCTTTTTGCCACGAAATGAATTGTAGAACCTCACTAAACGATACAAGGGTTTGTTTTAAGCACAAAAGTACACAACTTTAACACCTTAACCACGAAAATCAAATCAAAACGTGGTTTTTGCTTGTTTTTTCTATTTCGAACCAAACAACTAAATGATACACGAAATTCGAATGTTTTAAACCACGAATCAAACACGAAAACACCCGAGGCTCTGATACCAAATGTCGGTAACCCTTTATCACTTCACTTCAATAAGATTAACAAGAAAATTAGGAAGAATGTAGAGAGAGAATCTAGAGAGAGAAAGTTAGAGAGAAAAATGGAATTGGATGATTAACTTGAAATGTTACAAATGAACCAACCACCTCACCTTCCTTGGTGAGGTGTATTTTAGCTTGCTGCCTTTAGTAATCTACGGGTCGGGCTCGGTTTACTTGGCTTTCGCCCGATACACGAGACCGGATGTTTATTTACCCGGAAGATTAGTGTTTCAAAACATTGTTATCAATGGACAAAAACTCAATGACTTTAGTCAAAACGCAAGAGTTCTTGGTCAAAACGCAACACTTGATCAAAACGCAACACTTGATCAAAACGCAACAATTGATCAAAACGCAACGTGTCTACTCAAAACGCAACGTCTACTCAAAACGCAACGTGTCTACTCAAAACGCAACACTTCTTGGACACAAAACGCAATGGATAAAAAATTTGGGCAGAGTAACGTTTTAGTCAAAACGCAATGATAATCTTCAAAACGCAACCTGTGGAGACAAAACGCAATGGTCAAAACGCAGTGACTCAAAACGCAGTGACTCAAAACGCAGTGACTCAAAACGCAATGCCTCAAAACGCAGTGACCAAAACGCAATGGTCAAAACGCAGTCTCTTTTCTTCAAAACGCAATGTCTCGATACTCAAAACGCAACCAAGAAATTTTGTCAAAACGCAACAAGAACTTTGTCAAAACGCAGTGACGAAAAAACTTCAAACTTGCTCGATTTTACCCTTTTTGCCACGAAATGAATTGTAGAACCTCACTAAACGATACAAGGGTTTGTTTTAAGCACAAAGGTACACAACTTTAACACCTTAACCACGAAAATCAAATCAAAACGTGGTTTTTGCTTGTTTTTCTATTTCGAACCAAACAACTAAATGATACACGAAATTCGAATGTTTTAAACCACGAATCAAACACGAAAACACCCGAGGCTCTGATACCAAATGTCGGTAACCCTTTATCACTTCACTTCAATAAGATTAACAAGAAAATTAGGAAGAATGTAGAGAGAGAATCTAGAGAGAGAAAGTTAGAGAGAAAAATGGAATTGGATGATTAACTTGAAATGTTACAAATGAACCAACCACCTCACCTTCCTTGGTGAGGTGAGCACTTGTTGCTACTGCTCAAACACTTCAAGACCCGTATTATCAATCATCAAAGTCTCACAAATCATATGCGCGGATCGGGAAGCGGTGATTAATATATATTCCCAAATTCGGGAAATTAGGGTTTCAAAACATGTGTTTTCAATGGACAAAACGCAATGACTTTAGTCAAAACGCAAGAGTTCTTGGTCAAAACGCAACACTTGATCAAAACGCAACACTTGATCAAAACGCAACAATTGATCAAAACGCAACGTGTCTACTCAAAACGCAACGTCTACTCAAAACGCAACGTGTCTACTCAAAACGCAACACTTCTTGGACACAAAACGCAATGGATAAAAAATTTGGGCAGAGTAACGTTTTAGTCAAAACGCAATGATAATCTTCAAAACGCAACCTGTGGAGACAAAACGCAATGGTCAAAACGCAGTGACTCAAAACGCAGTGACCAAAACGCAATGGTCAAAACGCAGTCTCTTTTCTTCAAAACGCAATGTCTCGATACTCAAAACGCAACCAAGAAATTTTGTCAAAACGCAACAAGAACTTTGTCAAAACGCAGTGACGAAACTTTTCTTCTAACTTGCGAATAAGCCCAAATCTTCCAACTTGCTTATGAAATAAGCTAACCACTACCCTAAACAAGCTATTACAAGTATTCTAAACAAGAAAGTACAAAGATTTAACACTTTAACCACGAAAATATAAATCAAACCATGGTTTTTTCTTGTTTTTTTCTAGTTCGAACCAAATAAAGAAAAAATGATACACGAAATTCGAATTTTTTAAACCACGAATCAAACACGAAACACCCGAGGCTCTGATACCAAATGTCGGTAACCCTTAATCACTTCACTTCAATAAGATTAACAAGAAAATTAGGAAGAATGTAGAGAGAGAATCTAGAGAGAGAAAGTTAGAGAGAAAAATGGAATTGGATGATTAACTTGAAATGTTACAAATGAACCAACCACCTCACCTTCCTTGGTGAGGTGTATTTATAGGCTTGCATGCCTTTAGTAATTCTACGGGCCGGGCTCGGTTTTACTTGGGCTTTCGCCCGATACACGTGACCGATTAGATTACAAATAAGAGCCCGTTTACCCGTCTAGCCTATTACAACGTATATTAATTTAGTGACCGAGACCTAATATAATTATGAACGAACTTCCATTGTTCGACTCAATATTTTGAGGCTAACAATCTCCCCCGAAGTGAGTTCATTGTGACACTCCTTCGTGAGATCAATGAGATTGCTTTTGTCGTTGAGCTCTTGTGATCTTTGTCTCTGTCTACGTTGTAGGCTTGTTCCTTCATGCTTTGTGAGACGAGCAAATTTCAACGGAAATTGATGCTACATACTACGATCCCGAGGGTGACATTCTCATTCTTGAAGCACTTCTTAACAATGATCCATTACCTCACCTAAACCAAGGAGATTACTTACCGGGAATTCAAAAAGATCTTAAAGTTGTTGAACCATAGAAGTCTTCACTCGAATATGCTACTTCTTATGAACCAAAAGTTGAACTTCCCAAAGTTGAACTTAAAGAGTTACCTCTGCATCTCGAGTATGCATTTTTAGAGGAAAATAACAAGCTTCCAGTCATAATTTCAAAAGATTTGAGCCAAGATGAAAAGACCTCACTTATTAACGTTCTAAAAAACTGAAAACAAGCAATTGCTTGGAAACTTTCTGATATTCGAGGCATAGATCTAGAGTTTTGCTCTCACAAAATCCTTTTAGAAGATGATTACGAACCTTTAGTCCAACATCAAAAGAGGGTTAACCCTAAAATCCACGACGTCATCAAGAAAGAAGTAGAAAAACTTCTTGATGCAAGATTGATTTATCTGATCTCGGATAGTCCATGGGTTAGTCCGGTCCATTGTGTTCCTAAAAAAGGTGGTATGACCGTTGTTAAGAACGAAGAAAATGAATTGGTGCCTACAAGATTAGTCACGGGATGGAGAGTTTGCATCGATTATCAAAAGTTAAACGAATCAACTTTTAAAGACCATTTTCCGTTACCATTCATGGACCAAATGCTAGAATGATTAGTCGGTAACGAATTCTATTGTTTCTTAGATGGTTTTTCAGGGTATTTTCAAATCCTAATTGACCCTAAAGATCAAGAGAAAACTACTTTCATGTGCCCATACGGAACTTTCGCGTACCGTCGTATGCCATTCGGTTTGTGCAATGCACCCGGAACTTTTCAACGTTGTATGATGGCCATTTTTCACGACATGATAGAAAAAACGATGGAAGTCTTTATGGACGATTTTTCAGTTTTCGGAGATTCTTTTTCCTCGTGTCTTGCCAATTTAGATAGAATGCTTAAAAGGTGTGAAGACACCAAATTAGCACTAAATTGGGAAAAGAGCCATTTCATGGTTAAAGAAGGCATTGTTTTAGGACATAAGATCTCTAGAAAAGGAATTGAAGTCGATAAGGCAAAATTTAATGTAATTTCAAAGCTTCCTCACCCAACGACCGTTAAGGGAATTAGAAGTTTTCTCGGGCATGCTGGATTCTATCAAAGATTTATCAAAGACTTTTCCAAAATCTCTCGACCCATGACCCATCTCTTAGAGAAGAACACTCCTTTCATTTTTTTGGAAGATTGCATTCTTGCCTTTCAAACATTAAAAAAGAAGTTAACCGAAGCTCCAATTCTCGTTGCTCCAAATTAGGACCAACCTTTTGAAATCATGTGCGATGCAAGTGATTATGCAATAGGTTCGGTTCTAGAGCAAAGGATTGAGAAGCATTTCCAACCAATTCATTATGCAAGTAAGATAATGACCAAAGCAGAAACAAACTACATAACAACGGAAAAAGAGATGCTTGCGGATGTTTACGCGTTTGAGAAGTTTCGATCATATCTAATCATGAACAAAAGTGTTGTTTACACTGACCATTCCGCATTAAAATACCTTTTCAACATGAAAGACACCAAAGCACGATTGCTACGATG
This sequence comes from Tanacetum coccineum, assembly GCA_026074375.1. Classification (NCBI taxonomy): domain Eukaryota; kingdom Viridiplantae; phylum Streptophyta; class Magnoliopsida; order Asterales; family Asteraceae; genus Tanacetum; species Tanacetum coccineum. The sequence goes on along the minus strand of BQNB010047238.1, from coordinate 16,590 downwards.
GGTCTTACTTCTTCAGGAATTTGATTTCAAAGTTATCGATACCAAGGGAGCTGAAAACTATGCAGCCGATCACCTCTCTCGTCTTGAAAACCCATATGAGAATGTTTTTGATCTAAAAGAGATTACAGAGACTTTCCCTCTTAAAACTTTAAATGCTGTGAATTCTTATCAAAGGAATGTCAACCCAACAAAAGAGGAAGTTTTTCAAGGATATAAAGCATTACTTTTGGGATGATCCCTATCTCTTTCGAACATGTGCGGATCAAATCATCCGTAGATGTGTATTTGGCCAAGAAGCTCTTGAAATCCTCAAGGCTTGTCATGAAGGACCCACCGGGGGCCATCATAGTGCCAACATCACAGCTCAGAAAGTATTTGATGCAGGTTTCTTTTGGCCTACGATTTATAAGGATGCCTACGAATTGATCAAATCTTGTGATGCATGTCAAAGACAAGGCAAAATCTCTCAACGTGATGAGATGCCTCAAAATGCAATCCAAGTTTGTGAAATTTTCGATGTTTGGGGTATCGATTTTATGGGACCTTTTCCGTCGTCTAGAGGAAACAAATATATTCTAGTAGCCGTCGATTATCTTTCCAAATGGGTTGAAGCGAAAGCGCTCCCCACCAACGATGCTAGAGTAGTTGTTAAGTTTTTAAAATCCCTTTTCTCCCGATTCGGTGCTCCTAAAGCAATTATAAGCGATCGAGGGACCCATTTTTGTAACGATAAGTTTGCTAAAGTCATGTCAAAATATGGTGTCACCCATCGTCTTTCAACTCCTTACCACCCTCAAACGAGTGGTCAAGTTAAAGTCACGAATCAAGGTCTTAAAAGAATTTTGGAGAGGACGGTAGGAGAAAACCGTGCCTCATGGACAGACAAGTTAGATGATGCATTATGGGCTTTTAGGACCGCTTACAAGACTCCAATTGGATGCACTCCGTATAAGTTAGTCTATGGAAAAGCGTGTCACTTACCCGTCGAACTAGAACACAAAGCATATTAGGCTCTTAAGCATGCCAACTTCGATTTAAAAACCGCGGGAGATCATCAAAAGCTCCAACTCAATGAACTTAGCGAGCTTTGTGATCAAGCTTATGAGAATTCGCTAATCTACAAGGAGAAGACAAAGAAACTACACGATTCCAAGATAAAGAACCGAATCTTCAATGTTGGTGATCAAGTTTTGCTTTTTAACTCTCGATTAAAGATTTTCTCTGGAAAGCTCAAATCCTGATGGTCCGGACCTTTCACAATCATTGAAGTTTATCCTTATGGCACTGCCAAGTTGTCTCATGCCAATGGTTCAAATTTAAAGTCAATTACCACCGTTTGAAGCACTATTATGGAGGGGATACACCACCATTGGTTATTCCGGACCTCCAGACTTTCCCTAAGGACAACTAAATTCAGGGATCGAGTCGAGCTTGCGACTCGGTGAACAAAAACAAGCCGCTTCATGGGAGTTCACCCCATGCTTATCCTTTCTATTTTCTTTCAATTATTATCTAATGTGTTGTGTTGAAGCGAGGCTTGTACTCTTTCCGATTTCTTGATGTTTGTTGCTTGTTTGTTGTGATTTTTGTAGGATCAACCCAACAAATTCTTTGAAGCCTCTCGTGTCCGGTTGATTTGTCCCGTTCTACTCGAGCTTTTTATCCTTTGTGTGAATTTAGTTTGGGGAGATCCGATATCCTTTCATCATTATCGATTAACGTTTATCTTTGCATACTTCATAAACGGCTTAGATTTTCGTAGAGACCCGACTTTAAACATTGAGGACAATGTTTCGTTTTAGTTTGGGGAAGGGAATCTATCGATTTGATGTTACCTGCTTATTGTTTTGTTCTCACGTACCCGTTTTCCCACAAAAATAGCAAAGAATTTAAATTTTTAGTCATAAATAGTGTTTGTTTAAAAAATAATAATAATAATAATAATAAAATAAAATAAAATAATAATAATAATATATATATATTTATAAGTGTTAAGACAAAATGTAGGTTTTCCGTTGGTAAGAATAAGAAGTAATTTTTGACCCGATCGTACGTGTAGAGTTCTAGCTTTCTCCCTTAAAAATTAATGATGATAGTTTGTGCTAGTCTTATGTAGACTTTAAACATGCTAGACTTGAAATCATTAGTAAATGAAAACTTGTGCTAATCTCAAGTAGATTTTAAGATGCCGTAGGTTTGGATTTTATATATGCTAAAGTATTTGCTAATTTCTTTTATTAGAGATTTTAAATTGCAAAGAATAAGAATATGATAAGTGTTAAATATGAATTAGGATGCAAAACAAAGTATTATTTGTAATACTTAAAGGCTTATAAGGAAAAACTTGGATTTTCTCCCCTAAGTTCTAAAAATGTATTAATTAATGTGTCTCTTTAATTTATACAAATTAGAGTTTACTCTATTAAAATCTAAACAACAAATTCAGAGAAAAAGCTTTATCGATGATAATCGCTAATCATTTGTGAAAAAGAATTTTTAGTTCAAGTTATACCTTGGTTTTCTTAAACAAAATTTTATCATTTGGCAAAAATAAGTGTTAATTAATCTCTAAAAAAAATAAATAAATAAATAAATAAAATCTATAAAAATAAAAAGGATGCAAGTTATAAATCCTTAGTGTTAATAATTAATATACAAACTCCATCGCAATAAAGTACATGGGCATTTGTCGGTTCGTTCCCGATGTGACATCGAAAGAAAGGGTGGAGGTTTGTATATTTAGGGTTGGTATCAATACTAAGTATGCGAGCCTCCTTGTCGGAGCGTGGCCCAATGTGTCGTCGAAAAGAAAATGATACCAATTCCTAGCTAATAATGTAAATAAAATAAAAATGTTGCAAAGTTAGAAAATAAATAGTAAAAGTTTCATTTTCTAAAACCAAGGTATTCTTTTGAGCTAAGGTTTACAAAAATCTACAAGGCTTTTTCATCGGAAGTTCATGCGTTTCGATTAGTATTCTCCGGATGGGGTATCAAAAGCCTTAGCACTTACCCGATGATGGTGGGATTGCTAGAGAAGAAAGTCATTCATGGGACAAATAAACCAACGATGTCTTAGCTAAGGAGGGTTTTGTTTGCTTTGAGATGTGACTGTACTAATAATAACATATTAGCCAAAAGGCCTATGTGTAAAGCTTGGTCAGATTTCAACTATCTAAATATGTGGATTTAATGGTTTAAATAAATTTGAACACACACACCTAAATATATGATTTATGTCGAGAAGAGGAATTCACAAGTTGTAATTATAAGTAGTCTTAGCATCTTAGCTCGTAATCAACGGTGATCTTATTTTTAAGCTTAGCATGGGAAAAGTGAAAAAATCGGGGATGATAAGTATGCTTCTGTCACTTAATTGTGCTTTTTTATTCTGATGGATCCTTAAAGTTACCAATGAGTGTAATGAAAACCAATACATTAGTGGCCAACACAATAATACAGTGTAGTTAGTAGAAAGTTATCAAGAATCGAAAAAGAAAAAAATCTTTGAAAATAGGAAATCAGGTGTTTTATAACTTGTGATCTCTTAACTCTCTCAACAAAAATCTTTGCTACTTTTCAAATGGTTTTATTTTGGTAAGTTTTCTAGGTATTTTTGTTATAAGGCATCGATTGGATATTGTGTGAGGACACACAATCATTTATTTGGGGAATTTGAAAAGTTAAAATAACATATCCGTTAATACCTAAAATAACCCAATTAAACCCAAAACAATCCAAAAATGGCAAATATATTCTTGTTTTGTGTCTAAGTGTGTGCAGGAATAAAAAGTGAAGAAAAGGACAAACTCAAGCCCAAAAATGACAAGGCAAGCACAAGGAACGGAAGAGCACACTAAAAGCCGGAAGCCTAAAGTCAAAATCAGTCAATTTAGGGTCAAACAAAGTCAACACAAAAATCAAAACTCCAAAATCACCCCACAAGTTTCACAAAAGTCCAAAATAATCCCTCATCACCTTATTGGGCCTCAAAAACCCTTAATGGGCCTTCAAAGCCTTAAAATCTTTACCCGGATACCAAAAAGCCCAAAAGCCCATTCCATGAGCCCAATTACTAGTCCAAATCACTTTATTAAAACCACAAGGCAAATCATGCAATTTCCGAAACCTCCTTTTACACTACAAAAGAGGGAAACAAATGAGAGGGGCCATTTGTGCAATTTGGCCAAACTTCCAACTGAAAATAACTTATTCAGTTAAAATTTAGGCGCCAAATGGGTGGCACTATTCACCCTTCGTCCCAAGGTGTACCATGGGGTTAAACATGGGGTTTTTCTAAATTGATGGCTAAAATGGACAATTCAAGAGCTCGTTTATGTAAAAGCAAGGTTAGATTAGTCAAATCATGATCCTCATTAGCTCACTCTCAAGGAAATGACATGTCAGTGGATGGAAAGCACAAAGGAAAGCTCAAATTTACTCTTCACTCACTCAGATAAGAAGCACAAATGTGTCACATCAAGGATTGCCAGCTTGGCAATCCGTGTGACTACATTTGTGATCCAACAGATGTGATTGCTTCTCAAATGATTGAAGGAATGAGTGGATATGATTGAATGAGGCGTGGGCAAGAAGGCAGGCCTAGAACCTTCTTAGCAAGGCTAGAAAAAGGTCCTCACTCTTCACACACATACACATAGCTTTTAGGACTAGTTTTTAGCTTAATTTTACTTTAAATCTTGTAATTTCCTTTTAAATATTGTAATCAAGTTTTCTATTAATGAATTCAGTAGTTTTTAATCTATTTTAAGCTCTTTTTGTTCAATATTCATAAGCTTTCATTTTTCCTACAAGTTATTAAGCTAAAACTCCAATAAGCTCTGATAAGCTCTCAAGAGTCTCTAAGCTCTTGATGGAGTTTAACTGAACCTAATCTTACTAATTATACATAAAATCAGTTAAAAAAAAACCTATTTACCTTTGCATGGATTGTGAGCTTTTGGAAGAGGGATCTAAAAAGGAAGGATCCCTATGGACTTCTACCCTAGCTTATTAATAAGCTAGGGAGCTTGTAGCTGCCCTATTTGGGTACCTTTTGTTGAGCTAAAGGTTTTTTGTAAGTTTCTCTTTAAGTTTCATTAATTACTTGTCTCTAGTTCTTATTAGTTTTAGATTGCTTATTAATTTTGCTTATCTGCTTATAAGTTGATCTTAATTGAGCTTATTTCTCTTCATTTATGCTTAATAGTCATATTTCTTAATCTGCTTTAGTTTAGATAGTTATAGATTTCTAGATTTTCATTTCTTTCTATAATTTGATAAAAAAAACCAAAAATATTAGTTTAATATCTTAGATCTTAGATTCTAGTTTAATTCAGCTGTTAATTAGTGTTTTATTAAGTTGTTATAAGCTTTTAGTAATCTGGTAATATAGGTTTATTCATTAGGATTGCATTTTAAAGCTTTTTCAAAAAACTGTCAAGTGCAATAAGGGGTGTTTGGCATTAGTGAATTTGACCTTAAAAAGTCAAAATAATTTGTGCATTTTGTTCAGGTCAGTTGAGTTTTCATTTAAGATTAGTTTTAATAAAGTTTTTAAAGTTTAGTTTGCAAAAATCAAATAGTTATGGCTTGTTATCATAGTTCCTGCACCAGGACATTTTGCCCTTTCTTTTTGTATGCTCAAATTTGATCAAAAGCCAGCAAGGTTTTGATTGTGCTTGTTTTGTGTTTACAAACACTCAAGGAGTGTGTTTAAGTGCAGCTAAGCCACTAGGTTGACCTGCATTTTGGTCCTTGAGGCTTTGCCAAGTGCATCAGCACTTACTGTCTAACACACTCAGCATATGCTGAGTGAATAGACTAATTTTAAGCCTCAATTTAAGTAAGTTAATTGTAGGTTTTAGAAGCTTATTTTCTAGAAATATATAGTATAGAAGTATCTTAATATAGATTAGGTAATAGTTTTAGGTTTATTGCTTATTAGCTTAGCTTAATTTGCTGTCAAAATTCACCAAAAAGCCAAAAGCACCAAAAATAGTAGGTAAATTAGTAGTTTCTTAAAATTGTTAAATTTAGCTTAAGTTACTTGTTTTTATTGCTTAAATAGTTAGTTTATAAGTAGTTCTTTAAGTCCTCTATAGCTTATAGTCTATTTTGCTACTTTGTGCTTTTTAGCTTAATGAGATTTTGTGCTTATTTTCTAGATTTCTGAGTTTGCTTGTTTCCTCATCATTTTCAGTAGCTTAAAAGTAGTTCAAGCTCTCATTTCTTTTCATTCATAGATTAAGCATGTCATAAGCTTTCTAAATCACTTTTCCTTTTTCAAAATGAGCTTAATTTGAGCTTTTTGCAAGTCAAAAAGCACAAGTGAGCTTAACTCACTTGTTTCTGTAATCAGCTTATAGATAAGCTCTTATTGAGCTTATCTGTGAGTTTCAGCCCATATAGCTTTTATTAACTTTGTTCCCACCAGCTTTTTCTAAAACTTTGCTTTTTTGAGTTTTTCATTTTAAGCACTTTTTAGATCTTCAACTTATTTTTAGGTTTAATTAGGACTTTGAGTTAAGTCGGGTTGGGCCTCAGGGTAGAAATTGTAATTTTTAGGTTTTATAGTTTGTCCCTCTATTAGTTAGCTTGTTCCTCTGTTAGTCCTTTAGGTCTTTGCATAGTTAGTCCTTAGGTTAGTTAATTAATAATTAGGGTTAGATTTTAATAAGTTTAATTAAAGTTTTATAAAAAGTAAAAAATTAGGGCTTTTAATTTTTATAAATTTTTGCATATTTTCTTTATTTAGTGTAATTTTTATAAATTTTTTAGGATTTTATTTTTTAATAGTTTTATTATTTTTTATAGTTTTTAATTAGTTTAAATTTTAGAAAAATCATATCTAAAAAACTAAAAAGCCAAAAATAGTAATTCTTTTTTTCTAAAAATTTACTTTTACTTATTTTATTTAGGAAAAATATAATTTCAATTATTTTTATATTTTTTATATTTTCTAGGATTTAATTAGTTTTAAATAGTTTTTAATTCTTAAAAAATTCAAAAATAATCTAAAAAAAATATTTTTCTTATTCTTAAAATTTTATTTTATCATAATTTAGGTTTAGAAACTTAATTTGCAATTTTAGGGTTTAAATTTAGTAGGTTTGCTTAATTGTCGCGTTTTATTTGTTTCCCATATTAGTTTAATTATTTAATTGTTTTTTGTCCATTTTAATTGTTGCTTTAGATTATCAAATCATCTATTCGCTTATTCAAATCATAATCCAAGCTTAAACAAGGTTTTAATTTCACTAGTCGTTGGGGAAACGACCCGGGTGATCGTATTTACCCGGTTAAATATACGTATTATATATTATATTATATATATTTTTGAGAGTGAATTTTCCTTAGGGAATTTTCTTAATTGCTCTTTTAAAGTATTATATTTTATATATATTTTGGGTATATAAAACTTCTACACCAGTAATAAAGATGAACGATGGTATAGGGATAAAGATTACACCAAAGATGATACAAGATATGATTAGGATTCTGATGGGTTCAATTGTTGTTACGGAGGTGCCAACAACAACAACTAAATTCCCACATATTGTAAAATTGAGGCAAACGTACAACACGTACACAGATGCCAGGTTCATAATAAAATGCGTGGTTGAAATACTATTGTTCGATCATCAGTTGGGGCGAGAATTCTAGTTGAACTTCTTGGTGATGTTTTTTCTCAATAATCAGGGATTGCCCAAAATTAGGAACGGTAAACCAACTATTTTTAGAGTGTGTAGCGAATGAAGAAAACATACGAAATATGGACTGGTGTACATATCTATTGGGAACAATGAAGAAAACAAGAAAAGAATACAAAGAATCTCAAGGTTTTGGAGGACCACTACTACTCATGGTGGTAAGTATATAATTCAAAAAATTAAAATTATGTTTTTTTATTTTTTTATTTATGGTTTATATATAAAAGTTTAACGTATTAATACAAATTTATTAAAAAATGATAAGGAATTTTGATGTTTATGTAGCTTATGTATGTCCATGCAACAATATCTGAACGAGTAGTTGTTGAAGACCAAACCCCGTTGATGAAGTCATGGGATACTATGAAGTTGAAACTTAAAGAAAATGAAGAACTAGATATGGGGGGGATTTGGAAGGTTGCGCTTTAAAGAAGCTTATCTATATGTCGAAAAACATAGACTTACCAAAGGAAAAATCAGAGAAATGAAGAATTCACCAGGTAAATGCTTATGATAATCATTAATTATATGGTGTGATATTTCATTTACATTCATATAAAATTTAATAATTATGTTTCAGTAAAAGATCAAGGTGACATACTACGTCACGTGTATACACCAAAAGTTAATCTTGAAGATGGTGTATTTGAAGATGTTGAAGGATCCAAGAAGATGGATGCAATCAAGCAGTTCCAAAAAAGGACAGATGAGGTAAATTGATGCATTCATATTTTAATAGTTTAATAATAAAAGGTATGTCAATAATAATGTCTACTTATTATTTATCGCATCGTTATTTAGATGTATACTTAATAATTTAGTATTAAAGGAAAAAAAAGGCTTAATGTATATAGTTAGGGCATATATTTGGTATTCAGGGTATCTATTTGAGTTGAATAATGGCATCTGTTTGAGTTGTATAATGGCATATGTTTGATAGAAGTTAGGGCATATGTTTGATCAATGTTATAGTTAGGCAGTCTGTTTGGTATATTTACAACATCAGTTTGATTATTGTACTGACATATGTTTGTTATAGTTAGGGCATATGTGGAGTCAGTTAGGACATTGGTAATGAATGGTAGGTTGGTTGATGATTGTACTAGATTATGGTAATAAATGAATGATACTAATAAGAAAGTAAGTAACGTGCTGAATGGAATCATTTGTTATTGTAGTAGTTATAAGAAATACAAGTGGTAATAAGAAAGTAGTAGTTATATATATGATTCGACAGCAGTAGCAGAACGCATGTATGTATGCAATATGTATATGATTTAAGGCATATGCCTGGTGATTTTAAGACATATGTTAGTAATATAAGACATATGTTAGTTAATTTAAGGAATATGATAGTTAATTTAAGGCATCTGTTTGGTTTGATTAGGGCATCTGTTTGGTTTTATTAAGGCATATGTTTGGATAAACTTAAGGCACATGTTTATTAATGCATTTTTTTATTAAAAAGTTGTTTGTTCAATAAAAAATAATTAATTGCATGTTTTTTGTTTTTTTAAATGTAATAGAAAATGGAGATAGGCATCAAGAACACCTTGAAGTTCACGGAAAGTGTGCAAAATAAAGTTGATGAGATGCTGGAGATTGCTTCGATTACAGATCCTGATAATGAAGAATTCAAGAGAATTGCTGAATACAAGAACGAAAGGATAATGAAAGCGTTCAAACCGGGAAAGGTAACTTAAATGCTTAAGATTAAGAATGCGATTGAATTTGTTGAACCGCTCAACCAAGAAGAAGAACCAAATTACGACAACATTCAAAGCACAGATGAATTAATCGAGACACAACCAGAACGTACACCACCAACAGAATTGGAAACCGTTCGAGAAACACCAGAAAATGAGTTAGAAGCTAACATGGACGGAAATGTGGGTGGCGGGGGTAATGAAAATGAGTTGGAAGCTAACCTGGATGGAAATGTGGGTGGCGATGGTAATGAAAATGAGGTTGAAGATAACATGGACGAAAATGTAGGTGGTGATGGTAATGAAAATGAAATCCAAAACATATGGCTAAATAGTGTATCTTTAGACAAAGTAAATGTGATAACAGAAGAAAATTTGGAATCAAATTTGGTAAATAGCAAGAAAGGTAACGATTGCGATGTAGATATGGGTAATAGTATGGATGAAGGGAAAGAAACAAATTTGGATGGAGTATTGAAGGAAGGTGATAATGATATCAACAAGAGGGATAAAGAAAGCACATTCAGCCAGATCTTAACAAAAATGAAGAATAAGAAACATAAAACAATGGGTAACACATCAATAATTATTGGTGGTTAAGAACAAGTGACACATGGTCCATAAAAAGGTGTTAAAAAAGGAGTATTATTGATTTCACACCACCGAGCTTCAGACTGTTGTCTCAAGATAACGAAATGGACGAATTGTCTAAAGATGCTGAAATGGACGAGCTGAGTAGAGTGGTGGACATCGCAGTAGCTGATACATTACAAGAAAAATCAATGACTGTGGGAAGGAAAGAATCTACTGTGACAAGATCGATGGATGCACAATTGGAAAAAGCTGCCAGAAAAAACAAACCAAAAAGGTCAAAAAAAATAGATTAAAACACTAGTCAATTATTATTATTTTGTGTTATAAAAAAACTAAACAATAAACAATGTTTCATGTTTAGTTTTTTTATTATGTTTAATATTTAATATGTGTAATTATTTGTTCATGTTATGTCAGTCTTAATTCGTATTTACTCAACATATGTAATAGGGATTAGTTTATTGGTATTCAGTATTATAACTTAGTAAATTGGTGAAATATGCTACAGAGTTATATGGAAAAAATACAGCTGCTTTGATGTGTAAAAAAAGTTAAATGGCTTATGGAACATGTTTGAAATATTTAGGGCATCCATGTAACAAATTTAGGGCATCTGTTTGGTATATTTAAGGCATCTATGTGTTAATAACATAACATATATTTAGGGCACCTGAGGCAATATGTGTTATCCATGTTATGCTGAATGTTACACATATATTATGTGTGTATCATGTAAATAGATTATGGAAAAAAGCAGAATATGTTTAGATCATTTGTTTGCTATGGTTGGTGCATCTACTTGATATAGATACTTCAAATATGTGATACATTTAAGGCATCTGTGTAATATATTTAGGGAATCTATTTGACATAGTTAGGACATCTATTTGATATAGTTAGGGCATCTGTTTGTTATATAAAATAACATATACTTGTATCATCATGTAACTAATATTATGAGTTGGATTATCATGTAACTAAACTTATGCATTGGACCATCATGTATTTAGGGAATCTGTTTGTTATATTTAGGGCATATGTTGTTAAACTTATGAATGTTTATGTATATATACAGTGTTGAATACATGGATGTGGAAATAAATGAAAAAAGGGATTCGGCTCAATATCAACAGAATGTGGACAACAATGATCAAACAATCATTCAAAATAAAGATTCAATCAGCAATGATGTGAATGTAGATGTGATAACGAATATGAAAACAGGTATTTTTTTCGATAGTGCAAGCAGGATCTAAAGCAAATCACTTCTATTTGATTGTGTACAATTGGAAGATGTTAGAAGTGGATATTATAGATAACAAGAAAGAAGAAAATCAAGATATAGTTAGACGGTACGAAGAGCTTCCTAAAAAACTAGTAAGATTCAAAAGCTTGTTTTTTTTCTAAATTGTATTATTATTATTATTATTATTATTATTATTATTATTATTATTATTATTATTATTATTATTATTATTATTTTATGTTATGGCATACAAATGCATAAAAAAGGTCATATCAAATGTCTGTAACAATACACTAACTTGTAAAATTTATGGCAGATAACATCGTTTGGTGTATATCTGCAATCAGTGGGCCATCCAAATGGAATCAAGATGGCCAAAGCAAAACCAAAAATTATGCATATGGATTGGCAAACAACAACAAACTATTTGGATGCTGGAGTTTTTGTGATGAGACACTTGGAGTGTTTTAATGGAAGGAAAATTCGCTTCAATGCAGGTTTGTTTACTTTAAACCATCTGTTTGTTTGTTTTAATGTATCTTTTTGTTTAACGCACAACATTTTATTTATTCAATGTAAAGCATTCGTGTGACAAAATTTAACGATATTTAAAAAGACTACATACGTTTATTTACTTTAAACTAATTTCCATTGTAAGGAAGACTATTTGTTTACTTTAAGGCAATATGTTATTAATTCATTAGACATCTGTTTGTTAAATGAACTAACATTTGTTTAATTTAAGGCATCTGTTTGTATGTTTTAAGGCATCAGTGTATTTATTACTTCAATACATGTTTACAAGTGGAAGGAAAACAACAAATAAGGCAACTAAATAGTCTTCGCAGAAAATACCTTGTGAAAATGTTAATGACTAAAATAAATGAAAAGGTAGGCCAAGTCGATAAAGAAGCAAAAGAGTACAATAAATACAATGAAAACTAAAAGCGCAGTTTCAATAAACATGCTTTTCGGAGCGAACTCACACAAAGGGAGTCAACGTCTTGTGAAAGATAATGGAATAAAGACTTAAGCAAGCATGAAGTTTTTTTTCCAAAAATCAATGTTTCAAACAATATGATTTAATCATGTAGAAATATGCACTATCAAGTTGATGTCCATGTACTTTAGAATTTGGTATTAGAAATATGCAGGATATGGAACTTGATAGTCAGATAGTTTATATTTTGGATTTAACTATGTTTTATGTGTATCCAAAACTTATGTTTATAATAATCAGAGTAGAATATGCACTATAAAGTTGAATGTTATCCAAAACTATGTTTTGAATCATACTATAATATAGGAGGCATACTGTTTGATATGTAAGGGCATCTGTTTGTCGAATTAAACTAAGTTGGATTTAGGATAACAATATCAAATCTTGTTTAATAAAACCTTAAATGTAACCTAAACCCAAAAGTCGGTGTTCATATACTTTATACAAATCATGATGAAAATATCACTATAAAGTTGTTGTTATCCAAAACTTATGTGTTGAATCATCCTATATTTTACGGCATCTTGTTGATATGTTTAAGGGCAACTTTTGTCGTATTACACTTATGTGAACTAAGATCAAATTATTATTTAATATACCCTAAACCCTAAACCCTAAAGTTGATGTTCATATACTTTATATAATCATGTAGAAAATATGCACTATAAAGTTGATGTATCCAAAAATAATGTTTAGAATAATAATATATTTAGGGCATCTGTTTGATATGTTTAGGGCATCTATTTGTCATATTACACTAATTGGATTTATGTGAATCAAGATAAAATTATTGTTTAATATACCCTAAACCTTAAACCCTAAATTATTGTTTAATATACCCTAAACCCTAAACCCTAAACCCTTAACCCTAAACCCTAAACCCTAAACCCTAAACCATAAACCCTAAACCCTATATGTAAACATATATGTAGGTTTACAAGTATATAAAGAAATAAGTGTTGTATACATAGAAAATATAATACTCATAGATAAGGCATCCCTTTGATATAGTTAAGGCATCTGTTTGTTATCCAAAGTATCATATAATGGTATCAGCATGTAAATAAACTTATGTTATGTGTATACTATCAAGTTAGTGTTGGTTTAATGATATTTATGGGTGACAACAACATATATGAAGGTTTACACGTATACAAATAAATATGTGTTGTACACATAGAAAAAAAATAGATAGGGCATCTGTTTGTTATAGTTAGGGCATCTATTTGTTATAATGAGTATCACATAATTGTATCATGTAAATAAACTTATGTTTTCAAAACATCATGTAGCCAAACTTAAGTTTTGTATCTTCATGTATTTAGGAAATATGTTTTGAGGTATTCAAGGTCTAAAATGAAGATGTATTTATAGCATGTGTTTCGCACATTTTAGGGCATATGCGTTTGCAAAAAAGGGCATCATGTATTATAAAAAAGGTGTGAAAGTTTAGTACGTAAATGTATTTTATAACATTATATTATAACCCTAGTTGTGACAACCTTGACTTGAGCAGGTTAGTCAAACCGTTAGTGTTGACTTATAGATCTGTTGTAATGTATGGTATGTGTGATTATATGTGTTTATATGCGTTTATGTGGGTTATGTGAGATTGGATAATCAATTCATTGAGCGTGACCGTCTCATTGGGATTGGATTTCCGTTGGATATTGTGGAGTTCATTTCGTTCACTTTTGGTGACAAGGAAATGATTTTGTGATTTAAGCGTTTTAGTGATTTATCGTGTAAGTAATTATACGTATACGTATTTATGTGTTAGTAATATTAGGATGAGATTAAGTTTTAGTAGTAAGGATATGAAAGAAATGAGTTTGATAAAATATGAGAGTTTTTGAGGGACTTTCTATTTATAGAAAGTGAATTTGTGAAATGAAAAGTATTTTTGGAAAAGTATAGTAAATTGCGTTTACGCAAAAAGGTATGCGCAAATAAGCTAAGGTTTTTATAAAAACTTAATGTAATATTAATAATTAAGTAATTAAATAATTAATAAAAAAAAAGAGAGGGATCGGCCGGATAAGGGAAAAAGAGAAAAAAGATAAAAAGGAAACCTAGTTGATATCTAATAATAATTAGGAATTATCTAGAACT
>BQNB010047237.1:13314-35272 GCA_026074375.1 Tanacetum coccineum | reverse complement strand
CATACGGGTTTGGGTAAGTGCTGTCAAACGAAGGTTTTGCTTCCGCATTTGTGTTTATACCGTTGTGACCCATTGCACTTTACCCGTCACCCTTTTCCTGGTTAAAAACACTTGTCCAAAACTAAAACATCGGTTCCAAAACACAAATGATAATAATTCTTACTTACAAACTAAAACATCAGAAACGCTACCCGAGATTACCAATGCTACTAATCGGTTCCAAATGTTGCAATTGTAGTTGCTGATGTTACGTTTGCCCTTCTCCTCCACCTGCATAAAAACAAACACTTAGTATGTATAAATACTAAGCATCATAATTAACACCTAATTCATCAAATAAACAACAAAAATTAAGAAAATACATCACAAATCATGATATGATTAACAATCATTTACATAAACATCAAATTCAACTACACAATTCCAAACACAGAATATTCAAATGAAAATATTGTTAATTGAAAAAACCGTAACTAACCTGTGGGTAAACAAATGGAGATGTCACTTCATATTAAGGTGGATGGTTAATTTCAGGGCCCCATTAAATGATGAGACTGATCGTTTGTATTCTGTGGTTTTTGGGTTGTAATTGCAAGATAACAGCAGAACGCATTCATCTTAAAAGAATGAATAGCATTAAGTGTTAAATTGCTTGAATGGAAGTTCACCACATGCTTAAGCTTTTAATGATAAGGGGTAAAGTTATCTGGTAGACTGTGTGGAAACCTATAGCAGGCACAAGTGAATTTATAGATACAGGAAGGAGGGTTTTCTCTCCTTTCATATCCCTTCCTTCACTCATAACCGGCCATTGAAGGACTTCAAACCGCAGACTCCTCAACTTCTTAGGATTAATACTCAAAGCTGCATTATTATGAGACTTAAACACTCATCAACCCCCTGTAACAGCAACCCATTCAGTACTTGACGTTACACATATGAGTTAAATCATTAATGTTGCTATAAAAGATACCTCCCCAATAAATTAAGGGACTCAATCTTGTATAAGAATAGATGGAGCAGAATAAATGGAAAACACAATTACTTCGTATAAAAATTTCACGTACAAAATCTAAACTATTGTTTAATAATGGTGACCTATGAATTTTTTTAATCTAAATTAATTACTAAACGAGTAGAAGTCGAACGGTCATTTTAAAAAAGTTCTGATATTTTAGTAGTACATTAATAAAAAAGTTTGATTTAACAGTGAAGTAATATTGAGAGAAGCTGATAAATAACATAGTATTAATAAAGCATTTAAATAAAAGTATTGGATTTTAAGAAAATAATATAAGTTATAATGATTAAATCATAATTTAACACAAAAATTACTACAAAGTTTACTAGTTAAAACTAAATTAAACAAAAAAAAAAATATATTTTATTAAATTCAAATTTATTATAATCTGTTCGTATAGTCAGAAGCAATAGCAATCTTGAGTCGTAGTGTTCGCAAATAATTAGAGCTCGATTTACGTTGTGTATTTTTTTTGGTGGAATGAATCGGTTAATATGGTTATATATTTGATAAATAAAGTTTATTATTATAAAAAAATGTTAATAGTTAAAGTGATGGTACGTTTTGTATAATTTTCTTTTTTTTTACCTTTATATTAAACTTCAAATTTTTTATTAACATCATGGTATATCAGAAGCATTGCAATATTGGCCTCGTTTT
This sequence comes from Tanacetum coccineum, assembly GCA_026074375.1. Lineage (NCBI taxonomy): Eukaryota > Viridiplantae > Streptophyta > Magnoliopsida > Asterales > Asteraceae > Tanacetum > Tanacetum coccineum. The sequence continues at coordinate 33,591 of BQNB010047237.1, read as the reverse complement.
GTTCACAATGCGAAGATCTTTACGCGGGTATTTTTTTATCTCAATGAATAGGTAGATACTAGCAGGGTACCCGCGCGTTGCGGCGGTGGATACCCTGTGACTAATCGGAGAAAAACAAAAGGAAAATAACCCGTCAAGGTTCACCAACTTTTAAAGGTTCGAAGAACGGTTACTCTCGGTTCGTTTTCCGAGTTTTTATTTGTAGTCGGACCAGGGCCATCTTGTTCTACTCGGTTGAACTGGTTACCATAGTCCGAGCTTTTCAAAAAACTATTATGGTGCCTGGAATTAATATGCTATAAAGTTTGATGTGTTTTATTGTTAGTAACATGTGTTATAATAAATGTACTTTTCATTTTAGGGATGTTCTTATTTAGAAATGGTGCTTTGGATAACAATAAAGTGTTGACCGGTCAAAGTATATAAGTTGTGAATAGGTTAATTGGAATAATGTGAAGAATGTTTTGTATTATTGAATTTCAACTCATTGTTGTTTGTATTACTTAATTTTTTTGTATTGAATGAAGAGAGAGATACTAATTTGCTTTATATGTACAATATATAGTATAGATATAGATGTGTTATATATTTGATACATAAAGTTTATTATATAAAAAAGTCGTAAATAGTTAAAAGTCGAGGGTTTATTTTGTAAGGTTTATATTTTGGCGAATTTTTTACTTGGGCGGGTAATGGGTCATTTGGCCAGGACACCGCCTCCGCGTCGTTTCATACGGCATTTTGATTATATAGAAGTAATTATATCAGATTCATAACACGTAGAATGCATCTTGTTCATCCTCAAAAATTAGTTTGGATTTAAGAAAACATAATCATAAATTAATAATGATTAAAATCATAAATTAAACAAAAATTTATACCAAAGTTTACTAGTTAAAACTAAATTAAACAAAAAAAAATATATTTATATTAAACTTCAACATTTTTTATAATATCGTTCGTATGTCAGAAGCATTGCAATATTGAGCTCGTTTTGTTCGCAATTAGAAGATCTTTCCGTGTGTATTTTTTTGGTCGGAATGAATCGGTAGATATGTGTTATATATTTGATAAATAAAGTTTATTATATAAAAAAATCGTAAATAGTTAAAAGTTGATGGTACGTTTTGTAAATTTTCTTTTTTTTCCATTTATATTAAACTTCAACATTTTTTATAAAATCATGCGTATATCAGAAGCATTGCAATATTGGCCTCGTTTTGTTCACAATGCGAAGATCTTTACGCGGGTATTTTTTTATCTCAATGAATAGGTAGATACTAGCAGGGTACCCGCGCGTTGCGGCGGTGGATACCCTGTGACTAATCGGAGAAAAACAAAAGGAAAATAACCCCGATCAAGCCCGTTCACCCATTTTTAAAGGTTCGAACCGGTTCTCTCCGGTTCGTTTTCAGACGGCTTTTATTTGCTAGTCGGACCAGTGACCACTCATGTTCTCGGTTGAACCTGTTAGCCTAGTCCAGCTTTCAAAACTATATGTGCTGGCATATAAATTGTATAAAGTTTTATGTGTTTTATTAGTTTGTACAATGTGTATAATAACATGTACTTTTCATTTTAGGGATGTTTACATTAATTAGTAATGGGTGTTTTAGGAATAACATTAAATGTGTTGACCCGTCAATAAGTATATATGTTGTGAATTGGTTAATTGTACATATTGTATGAATGTTTGTATTATTGAATTTCAACTCATTGTTGTTTGTATTACTTAATTTTTTTGTATTGAATGAAGAGAGAGATACTAATTTGCTTTATATGTACAATATATAGTATAGATATAGATGTGTTATATATTTGATACATAAAGTTTATTATATAAAAAAGTCATAAATAGTTATAAGTCGAGGGTCTATTTTGTAAGTTTATATTTTGGGCCAGAATTTTTTTTACTTGGGCCGGTAATGGGCTCATTTGGCCCAGGACGCAACACGCCGTCGTTTCAAACGGCTTTTGATTATATAAGTAATATATCAGATTCATAACACCGTCTCCAGAAGCATCTTGATCCTCCATCCTCAAAATTCCAGCGACCTCTCAGTCTCTCACCAAACCCTATTCCAGGTATAAACATATCAAAATTGGGTTGAAAATAAAGGGTGGTGGACGCTTTCGATTGGTTGCTTAATTGGCGATGTAATTACAAAGAGCACCATCGGGTATGTCGCTAATTTTTTATATGTAAATTTATGCGAATTTGTATGGTTTAAATTTTGGGGTTATGGTTCGGTTATTTTTATTCGATGTTAGGTGGGTTTATTAAAGTGTAACAGATGGTCTTCGTGGTTGCGCTGATTTTGTTAGTATTGTAAGATAAAATTATTTTGTGGCTTATGGTGAGATGAGGTAAATTATTTTGGTTTTTTTTATGTAAGAACGATTGAACTAAAGATTGTTTTTATTGATTGGTTGTGAATATTGTTTTTGGATATTGGGAGTGTCACAGATGGCGCACAATCCTTGTATAAGAAGGGTTTCGGTAAAAAATAGCACATACTCTTTGTTTGCTTCGTCTATTCTTCGGCTTAATATCACGTTCATAGCTAATTTTGTTATGGTGTAGTTGGGTGTAATAATCTAGAAAAGAGTTGCATATCTAACTTTAAACAAGTTCCTTTCGTATGGACCTTAAAGGGAAGCTAATAAAGTAACAACTTGCCATACATCTTTTCGTCATCTTTACCATGCCTTATACGTAGTTATTTAATATTGATAATCAGGTGGTGGTGATAATATTAGGTGGGTAAACCATTGTTTAGAAAAAGTTGTAATATAAAATTCTTTTCAGTCTTTATTATTCATACTTTTACAAACTATAAAATTCCATCCTTTTATTGATGTTGTATTTTAAAATGAGTGTTCAATAGTGTTTTAGTTTTTCATATGCCCTTTTCAGATGTAGAGTATTATCAACTCTTATCTTTTTTGGGTAAAATATTATCAACTCTTATCTTTTAACCATCATCAGTGAAAACTTATGGTTTGTTTCACGTGTTACAGGATGATCATCTATTGTAACCATAAAATTCATCAAACTTGCATACGAAAATTGTTATCACACGGTAACCACATGGTGAAATGTAAGTCAAATCAAATTGAACTCTGAAATTTGAATGCATATTATGATGCTTAAGTTGACAACTTCCTTCTCCTTTTACATGGCGTTGGTTTGGTGATGTTAAGAGTATATCAAATACCAGATTTGTAATTTTGTATCTTTGTCAAGATGTTTGCTGACAGGGCGATATTGAAAGTATTTTTTTTCTCTTTTGTTTCCCGAGTTATAGTTTTTATGAGCATTATGGTTATGGAAAATAGGTGTTTTGGTTGAGGAGGTGGTACATGCGTTTCAACAGATGCTATTACTGTTGGGATTAGAATGGACACAAAAAAGCTGTCACTCCTCCAAACGGCGTAGTCTTGTAAGAATGATAGAAAGGATCTCAAGCACCACTTCTTCTCACGCAGGTTTGCGTATTTACTTATTTGAAATATAACCTTTGTGCACTGTTAGTTGTTTTATATCCAAACAATCAAACATGTCATATATAGAAGACTCGCCAAAATATATTCAAATCATGTTCTGCTGTCTTTAAAAGTTGTTCACACCTTATAAGAATGCAAAATATAGAAAGTAATGTTTACAGGTTTTGAATTCTTATTTCCAGGATCGAAATAATCAAACAAGCATCATGACAATCATACAAGAATTAATAGGAAGGCAACAAGGAAGATTGGAGAGGGGGTTGTGAACCCATTCTGATAACACAAAAATATATATATATATTGAATAACGTGGGTTACGAATTCTAGTACAGCAATACATATAATTATACTTATCTAAAAGACACCATGAAGAGACATGTTGCTTCACATCTCTTCATACCAACAGGTTTCTATGAAACATCACGACTCTTAACTTTTTAACTGCCAAACAAACTGCCTTTTCTTTATTTGTTGTGCCGTGCTTCTCTTTTGCTGTGCAGTGCTTTATTTCGGCCCAACCTAAAAAAGGCTTTTTAATTGGACTTTAATCATACTAATCTAACTTAACCCATTAAACAAATATTTATGGATTAATCCTTCCAACATATTCCCCCTAATCTATAAATCTTTGTTTAATTCAATCCTCTTGTTCCTTGATTTCTTCTTGCTCTTGATCCTTGGTGTTGATGACTTTTCGGCTTCTAATTGAACCAAATTCTAGCAGGGTTAGTGCCGCCATCACCACTTGAATCTTCATGGCTTTTGTTGGTTTCTTGCAAAGGTTTTATCACCTCCTCATCATCATCACATTACCATCACCACAACATCATAGCCTTGTCCCCATTCTACTCATACATCTTCATCTTTGGCATCATTGCCTTTGTCAACCATCATGGTTGTAGGGTTCATCATGAACCGGGGTTTCAAGGTTGGTTTTCTTCTCTTTTCTTCTCGATTTCTTATGAACACAAACTGTGTTCTTCTATCTTTTGTAACAAAAACACAGCCATGTTTTCTTCTTCTTCTTTCTTTCTGTTCTTCTCTCTTGAATCTGCCTTTTTTTTTCTTCTTCTTTTTTAACCACGAGTCTTTGGTGGTAACCGTCTCTCTTATCTTTCTTTCTCATCGGCATTCATGGCAGATTCTTGAGTGATGATTGAACATGAATTGGTATGTTGTTTGATTCCTTCGCTCTGTTCCATGATCGAAATAATCAAACAAGCATCATGACAATCATACAAGAATTAATAGGAAGGCAACAAGGGAGATTGGAGAGGGGGTTGTGAACCCATTCTGATAACACAGAGATATATATATATATATATATATATATATATATATATATATATATATATATATATATATATATATTGAATAACGTGGGTTACGAACTCTGTTATAGCAATACATAATTACTTTATATATTATCTAAAAGACCCATGAAGAGACATGTTTGCTTCACCATCTCTTTTCATTACCACCAAGTTTCTATGAAACATCCGAATCTTAACTTGTTTAAACTGCAAACTAACTGCCTTTTCTTTAATTTTTTGTATGTCGTTGCTTTCTCTTTTGGCTGGTGTAGAGCTTTATTTCGGGCCCAACCTAAAAGGCTTTTCTAATTGAGCCTTAATCATACTAATCTAATTAACCCATTAAAAACAAAATATTTTTGGATTTATCCTATCAACACGTAATACATTTTTATGTTCTCACGGGTTAATTGGTAGTGCAGCTGCAATACTTGAGATGTACAACTTGAAGATTTCTGAAAAAGAATCAAGATGAGTATTCGAACTTATTGGTAAAAAACATTTGGAAAGTGTCATTGTAAAACTTGATATGGTGTGACATACTTGAATGCAATATAACTATGTGTTTCATTATGTACCCATACATGTTATGTTTATTCTGTTATTATCTTTTAGAATATAATGAAATCTATTTATCACTTTCATATCATACATAAGTTTCACTAAAAGTAGCCCGCCATAACGCGCGGGTATTTTCCTACTAGTATTATACATTTGAGGTGCAAAACGACGTAGTATTGCGTCGTGGGCCAAATGAGCCCAACACCGGTCCAAGTAAAAAAAAATTCCTGGCCCAAAATAAAAACTTACAAAATGGACCCTCGACTTTTAACTATTTATGACTTTTTTATATAATAAACTTTATTTATCAAATATATAACTTTTTTATATAATAAACTTTTTTATATAACTACCTACTAGTTTCATAGCCCGCCCGAATGGGCGGGCTAACTTCATGATAAAACATGTAGAACAATTAAAGATTATTGTAAAACATATCGTCTAATATATATTGAAACTATAATGAAGCGTTTAGTAAAACAAAAATCTAACCGGACCTAAATAAATAATGGAGTTAAGTACATTTTTGGTCCTTGTGGTTTGGTGCGATTTCACTTTTGGTTCAAAATTTAAAAAAGGTTCACTTTTGGTCCAAAAACATAGTTTCGGTCCACTTTTAGTCCAATCCCGTGAATTTGCACTAAAATTTTTGGACTAAAAGTGAAACGAAACTATGTCTTTTGGACCAAAAGTGTAACGAAACTATGTCTTTTGGACCAAAAGTGGAACGAAACTATGTGTTTTGGACCAAAACCAAACATTTTTTTATTTTTGGACCAAAAGTGAGAAAATGCACCAAACCACAAGGACAAAAAATGTACTTAACTCTAAATAATGAATAACGGAAAAGATCCATGTGTATGTAAAAAGATCTATGAAAAGTATTAGTACAAATAAGTTACATGGTGCTTATTCATACGAAATAAAACTTCTTTGTACACAATGTTTGTTGTGTTGTAGTTTGTGTATTCGCCTTCATTGTCATAACAAAGAACCTTCAACCTTTTTTCGTCTTGACTTTTGAAACAACCACATAAAGTTGTGCGTGTGAGAATACCTGCCTTTGTAGAAACAACCACATAAAGATTGACTAACAATCGTTACCGAACCCAAGGAAAGATCGCCAATTAAGTTGTGTTATGTTTCTCCACTGTAACACAACACAAATATCAAATTGTTAGTTATTGCGCTTAAATGATGTTTTTGTGAACACCTACCACATTTAATAGCATATAGAGAAATCTAATGCAAGGGTTCCTCGTATAGAAGAAATATTTGTCTATTTAATTGTGTGTGTACACAAATTTAAAACATAACCACAATTACAATGTGCAGGCTCTACACTTTGTAAGTGAACAAAAAGAAAAAGCATGTAGATAATTCATACAAAAAACAACAGCCATAGACAAAACTGGCTCTGAGATTTGTACTTTCTACTTTTCTAGTGTGAAATTCATACAAATTTTTGTTTTTTGAAATGGCATACATATGAATTAAGGCATGATGATTGTTGGGAGTAAATATGAAACAGACCATGGAACAGTGCCACATGTTTTTGAATCTAAGACTCCTAAAAAACTTGCAATAATTTCTTAAAATTGCAAGTATGTGGTCTCAAATTTCTTCTATTAAAAACTATATTCAACGTATTTCCTACAAAGCCTGCTGTAATTTCTCAAACCTTACAACGCGCATAAGGCCTTTGTGCCACGTGGCACCTACAACGCGCATAAGGCCTTTATGCTTCTTACTTGATTTCTGTAATATAAAATAAATTTAATGAACTTTGTGGGTGTGTTCGCTGGAAACCTCACGAGACTATAACTCGTCCACTCGGGATACCGGGGGGTTTAAATGCTTATTGCATACGTTAAATGCAACTGTGATGCCTACGAAAGTGTGCTTTAGTATTTTACGGTTTTTTTGTAGTTGTGTCTATTTTGAAGATTAAATAAATAAGTGGAGGTTGGATTGGTGGCATTTTACACTTGGGGACATATGTATTCGGATCAGTGTATTATATGTGGTTGAATTCACATGCTTATGTTGGCGTTCTGTTTCACGCCGTATCTTTCAAAATTCAACCGAGCACTTATGAGCCCCGAGAAGTTTCGTTTCTCTTTTATTTATTTTTCCCGCTTGTCCTACTTTTTAGTTATTTTCTAATTAAGCATATTGCTCAACTTAAGTGTGAGGGGAAAATGAATTGGAAAATCAGACCCATTATTAATTTTTATCTTTTGTAAGCCCTCCACTACAACACAAGAGGGCTAATGCTACGATAGGAATCCATTGCAAATCCGTTGCAAATGGCCTTTTGCAACGGATTTGCAACAGCTTCCTACCGTAGCATTAATGCTCCATGGAAATTTAATTTGCAACGGATTTCTAACGGGAAACAAAAAGTTGCAACAATTTGCCAACCAAGGAAAATCCATTGTAAATTAGCAACCGTTTTTGCAACGGATCATATTCCAATGGTTTTCCAACGGTTTTGCTACAACATATATTTCAATGAAATTGCAATGGAAAATTTTGGTACGGGGTTGCAACGGTGTAAAATTGGGACGACTTTGCAACGGAGTCTAACCGCAATGGTTTCGCTACAATTTCCGTTACGGTTTCCGCTACCAAAAACTACATTTTCTAAAATGTAACAACACAAAAAATGCCATTTTCCCGTAACATAGAAATGTCAAAAGCCAAGTGTATATGAACGTACAATTGAAACCCAAATTAATAATTAGACGATCGTTCAAATATCATACTACATAGCGTATCAAATCCTACCAAACGTACCACTCCTAAACCATATTCTACCGAATGCACCACTTGCAAATTCTGCATAATCCACCGATATGTGCCAAATCTACCCAAAATCTACTATTTCTAAACAGAATGTGTATCAAACACTAAGTGTACCTAAATAAGCAACGAATGTTTATGCACAACGGGGAGTGTGAGGTTGCTCCTTCAATTGTGTCAACACCTCGGCGAGCTTCTCATTTGTATCTTTGATCATTTCTTCCGTAATCTCAAGTTTTTCTTAGCTAAGATTTCATTCTTTTCCTATAGCTTCCTCAAAAAGATCTTTATCTTTCTTTCTAGCTTGCTCCGAGTCCTTCATCGAATTTTCTAGTACTTCAACCTAAAATAACATACTTACACCAATTACAACCATCTTAATCTTAATGCATAAATACCTGCTGTAAATGATTAAAAAATAGAACAATATATAACAGTAACTTCAGTATGTATAAGTTACCTTTGACCCAATATGTATATAGAAAAGACTAGTAACAAGAGTGATATACATTGCCAGTAGACGTTGATTTGTTTTTGGCAAGGGCTGTTAGTTTATCACCAGAACTATGCACTACATAAAAAAGATAGTTGTAAGCTTATATAGAACAGTAATATAGAAAAAAATGAAAAGAACGGTAATGTTAGAAGATGGCAGTTAGCATCAGACATAATGATCCGACTAACACATAATGATCATGTTTTAAATATAAACCATACACACCTTATTATGACCCGTTTCACCCATCATGATCAAGTTTTAACCTATTTAAACTCATTATGTCTCACTTCAACTTATTATATCAGTCCGATAACTCATTAGCATCCTTAATTTATTAGCACTTCATTAACTCTTGGATCCCATTGATGTGATTGTTGTAAAAATGATAATCGTTAATAAAGGACTAAGCAAAACGATTACTTGTTAAGCTACAAAAACTATGATGTAGTAATCCAATTACAGTCAACTAAATATGTGTTATGTTTTATATTAATACACTTGTTTAAATGAAGAGTAGCCTGTTAACTTTTACAAATTTACTGGTTGATAACTATCCATGACTATCTTTTTCCACCTAACAATGTGTTACAAATAAATGTTATTAAGATTAATTTTAATGTAGTAGGACTTCAAAGAAGTTGTAATGCGTTTGAATACAACAGGTTCACACTAAAGTCCAATATGTCTGAACACACCATGGTATGTTAAGTTTTTTTTACATATCACAACAATGAACTTCAAAAACCAATTGCAGATTTAAAAACCCTCACTAATAACGGACTTGAAGTATTCGTTAAAACATTTATAAGGTTTTTGTATTTGCTAATAAAGGCATACCTTAAAACGAAGCCAAGTCTGGTCTTTCTTCTTAAGACTCATTTAGCAGTGCTAGTCAACAATCTTGTTTCATCCAAGTTGGGTTATAAAGCGTGAGGCTACTATAACTAAAAAACAAATTCAGTATTGGCCATTCTATATGTTCAAGAGATGCCCTTTACGAAAACATAGATTCAAAGTCAAAATGTCAGGTTTAATGGGCCACTTTTGAGATATTAACAAACTATGCACTTCTATATCTAATAAAACAAGCAATCATGACTTTTGGAAGAAAAAAATATGTAATGCCTAATAACTACTTAACAGCAAAGTAAACGGCTTCACAATGGCGTAGAAATGACTTGTTAACTAATAATATACATGTTTTACATAAAAAATGTTTATCCCTAACATTGTATCTACTTGACTACTTTCACCATTTATGTAACTATCTTCTAGAACATAGGCATAGTCAGAAGCATGAAAATAATTCTACCAACAGAAACTTGCAATTACATATACCCTTAAAAAAAAGCATAAACACCAATAAGCCTTTATTGTAAGAATCATTTTCTATTGGTAGACGTACCTTTAAACGGACCTTATGAGCTACTAATTTTTCAATAAACCCCGTTGAACATTCAATCTACAACCTGGATAAATTACATATATCAGGAAACATTATACATAGCAATTATTTAAAAGACTCCAAACATAAAGAGACCAAGTATTTAGTCACATAAACATTATATAAGCATGCCATATTTCTACATGCCATAAATGTTACTAACCAAACCTTACTCAAGGGATATAGCCATGAACATAAATAACACACTTACAACATCGAACAATTGAACCATTAAGTCAATGTCAGTCCCTATAGTCAAAAAATCAAACACGAAAAAGACAAAACCAACCATTCATAGTCAAACACAACACCCACGTGACAACATAAGTTTAGATTTATACATAGAAATTATAGATACTTAAACTAATTAAAAAAAATTACCCAAGACAGAGGAGTGGTTGTGTTTCTGGCGATGAAGATGAGTCATATCGGGTCTCGTGTGAGAGCAACAGAATGTTTCAGTGGTTAAATTTTAGAAGGCTAGTGAAAGAAAATGAGGGATGATTTTGATATTTGGGAGTGGTGGACCAAGATAGGAGGGTGGGAGTGAGGCGGCAGAAAAGAAGTAAAAGAAAAGGAGGGATGATTTTGATTTTTGGGGAAAAAGTAGGCGGGGTAAGAGAGCGGTGATGCTTAATTTTTTAGGAATTGAACATTTTTTGTTATAAGAAATTTGAGATTAAATACATTATAAAAACTATCTTTAGGCGCTAGCCGGGCGGCCGGGTACCGCTTAGCGATTAATCAGATTAGGTTTTTTTATATATAAAATTTTAAATTATATGCCCGATTCGGCCGATATTTGTTCGATTTATGTTGGTCGATTTTACCTATTTTTTATCCGATTAATAGACATGTTGATTGATTTTTTACTAAACCGATTAGTAAGGCCGATTAGCGAAAATTCGAGCGGTCAATCCCCGCCTAGCGCCTAGGCCGATTTTTGCAACACTAATAAAAACTAGGCGAGTACCCGTGCATAGCAGCGGAAATTCTCAGCGGCAGACATTTATAGATATGTGATATTGTAGTAAGTGTTTCGCGTAACGTTTAAACATAGAACGTGAAAATATCAAAATGCAATTGCAAACTCTTGTAACATTGGATAATCCAACTCAAACAAAATATATTAACATGTATCAAATAACGTATAGTAACATTTAGTGAAACCGAAAATAAAACAATACATAATTTATGAGATAACTAACAATGCACGTTACTCGTCACGTAAAACTTCTTGGTCCACGACATTTGAGGTGTAGACTCATCCTTAACCAAACTCTTTGGCATGCTTCACTAATACCTTTGTAGTTTAGCGTGATATCCCTCTAGACAACGCAACAGAAAGTTGGTCATGCGAGAAAACAGAGTCCTGCAAATAGACTCCCACATTTAGAATTGTTTGGCCCTGAGCTTTATTGATAGTCATCAAAAAGCTAAGGGGCACGTGGAATTGTGTTCACTTTCATTTGAAAGGGAACATGTCTTATTTAGATGGAGCAAGATGAATTCTTGGCAAGAGCACTATAACTCCAGCGTGTTGCCCGACGGCACTTTCAACATCGGTGACATTAAGATCACAACCTTTACATATCAACCTCGTGCCATTACATAATCCATTTGCCGGACTGAAATTGCTTAAAAGAATAATCGTGCATCCAATTTTCAAATGCAAGTAATAAGGGCAATCCACTCACGTTGAGCGAGCTTAAGAATTCCAAAGGATAGAAGTTGTTTGTGTCATTTTCTGCTTCGTCAAAACTATAAAAAAAACCTTCTCTTCGCTAGGAAATATGTAAATCAACAGATCAAAGTTAATTCAAAAACCCACAATTCTCTCTCTACCCCCAATTCAAAAACCCTAATTGATGAACATCTTCTAACAAAGATGACTTTCAAAATCCACAAATTAACAATCTAAATTCCTTCTTCCCTTTTGTTTGAATCCTGTTATAACCCCTGAAATTGGGATTAATCATTGATTGATTAATCTCATATCGAGCGTGTTAGGCGGGTTTCTCATCTTGGGTTTTTGTAATTTAGATTTGTTATTCTCCTCTTTAAATCAATTAGACTCCGTTTCCGTTTCCGTTTAATCTCGCTGTCATTGAAACCCTGATCTGTTTTTTCTTTTCAATCCTTTTTTATCTTGATCTCCCTTCAATCCTTTTTTTTAGGGTTTTGTCGTCTGCTGTTTCTTTTTAAGTTTTGGTCACATGCTGTCCAAAGTTCTATGAAGACCAAGGTTGTTGTATTTCTAAATCTATTTTTGTAACCAATTTTCCTGATAATCTTGGGTCGAAGGAATTGTGGAAGGTTTGCAAAGCAGGTAAACGTTTTGCTTTTGTCAGGTTTATTCGTGTTAACGATTTAGAGCGTTTGGTTGGAAATCTTTGTACGATTTGGACTTGGTGTTTCATCTCCATGCCAATGTTGTCCGTTTTTGAACGTGCAAATCAACCTTGTAAAACATTGGGGCCTTCTCAATCCAATGCGCATGGTACATTTGGTCATTTGTTTCTGATTGACTAGAGGAACTTTCCACCTTGATTGCCTCGGTTGCTCTTGTATCTTCCTCACGGCGGTTGGTTTGGTTGATTCTTGTGTTGTTGATCGTGACATCTAATGTCATGTGTCATGGGGCGTGTGAAAGATATTAACTTCCATTACCTAACCTACTAGATTCTATTTAGTATGGAAGGTTTTGGAGCTTGTGAAGCTGTCATATTTAGGTGGGTTATGGGTGTGATTGTATTGATAACGAGGGTTCTAAGCAAAAGTTTTTGGATCATGTAGGCGTTAACTCTTGGTTCTGTACGCTTCTTAATGCCTATAATGATTTTGTTAGTGATGAACGTGTTGTTTGGGTGGACATTGAAGGTATCCCACTTCATGTTTGGTCTCGAGAAACGTTTGCCAAGATGGTAAAAAAATGGGGCGAGGCTTTGGATATCAGAGGATTATTTTGGCTCCTCTTTTGTCGTAAGCGGTCTGCTGTGCATATTAACAAAACAACCAGGAATCATATATTGGAGAAATTCAAGGTGATTTTTAAAGGCAAGTTGTTTTGTGGCTCGGGACGAAGGAACTTTTTTACTTGGAATTGTGTTTTCTTGAACCTATGGAGTTATGTTTATTACCTGGATGACGATTCCAAAGCATGGCGCTAAATTCTTAAGATGGGGGCAGAAATAGTTGATGTCGAGTCAGATGATGAATGTAATGTGGATGGTGTTTCCGAGACAATTTTCAGTGATAATGTGGATGAATGTAATGTTGATGGTCATGGTAAGGAGACGGACAAACATCAATCAGAGGATCCGTTTGGTTTTTATGATTTATTGAATAAACTTCCCGCTAAAGGCGTTCGTGATGCGAGTACCTCTTTATGCTTCTCTTGGTTTTACCTCTAAAACTTCTGTGACGACCGCTAATGTTTGGTGAGATTTGTGAAGATGGTCCTTACTAATGGAAAAGACATGGTGAATATGCCTAGGGTGGATGCTAAGGTTATGGACCATTCACAGGAGGTCCATGATTCCTCTAATGGAGAATCAGTTTCTTCCTTTTCACATAAAGTTCATAACGGTGGCTCTATTCTTGACATTTTGGATGACATGGTTCGGGTTGGACATTCTATGGGTTATAATTTGGATGGGTGTTTGAAAGATATGGAACGCATTATTGGCTCACAAGGAGATGAAGATGTTTTTAAATGAATATTCTTTCTCTTAATATTCAAGGTCTTGGGCACAAGACGAAAAATGGAGTGGGTTAAGGAGTTAAATTGTAAGCATAGGATCAATTTTTTAGCGTTGCAAGAGACAAAGAGATTGTATTTCTCATATGGACGTAAAGTCCCTATGGGGAAATTCAAACATTGATTTAGTTGCAGTGACTCATTAGGGAATTCTGGTGGTATTCTTTGTATTTGGGAGGCTTCTATCTTCAAGAAAGATGGCGCTACTATTTCTGATAATTTTATAGCTATTTACGGCACATGGTTACCTCGTAATGTCAAGATTCTTTTGGTGGCGGTTTACGCTCCTCAAACAGACTGGGAGCAATATGGGCTCTTTGGGATTTTTTATCCTAATCTTGTTAGGGGAAATGATCGGCGAAGTATTATAATGGTGACTTTTAATGACGTTCGGACTATGGATGAAAGACTTGGTTCGTCTTTCAATGTTTCTAGTGCACGGTGTTTTGATCGGTTTATTGTGTCTTCTGGTCTTGTGGATGTCAAGTTGGAAGGGTACTCGTTTACTTGGTCGCATCCCTCAGCCTCCAAAATGAGTAAATTAGATCGCTTTCTTGTTACAGAAGGTATTAACTCTCTTTATCCGTCTATTTCAGCTTTGTGTCTTGACCGTCACTTGTCCGATCATCGTCCTATTCTTTTGAGGGAAGTTTTGTCTGATTTTTGGTCCGACTCGTTTCGGTTCTATCTATGGTTAAGGGATGGAGGGTTTTGTTCGATGGTGGGCAATGCGTGGTTGTCTTTTTCGCCATTCTGATTCCACTGTATGGTTAGGTTTCAAGAGAATTTGCATGGGACCTTAAGTCTATTATTCGTTTATGGGTTAAGATTAAAAAAGTTTCATCTTATTAACGCAAAGAATTCCCTTACAGAATGATTTGACTTATTGATAAAGACTTGGAAAGGGGAACGTTTTTGTTGATATACTTCTAAATCGGATGGTATTCTAATCCGACGGCTGCAAGATATTAAACTTTTGGAGGTTAAGGATCTGGTTCAAAAATCATAATAATCAAATGGGCTATCGAAGGAAGTTGGAGAATTCTAATTCTTTCATGGATATTATTATTAAGAAAAGGTCTCAGTTGTCGATACACGTGATTGTTTTCGTTGAGTGGCACTTGGGTGTACTGATTCCGAGTATTGTGAAGGAGGCATTTAAGAATCACTTTGAAGTTCGATTTCAGCAACCGTGTCATGATCGTCTCAAACTTAATGCTCCTTTTCATAATCGGTTGTCTTCGGATCAGGTGGATGAGCTGGATAGGGCAGTATCGAGGGACGAAATTCGTAGGGCTGTTTAGAACTGTGACGAGATTAGTCTCCTGGCCCCGTTGGTTATACGTTTGGAATTTTTTTAGAAAGTATGGGAGTCTTGTCGGAGCGGATTTTCTGCGATGCGGTCTTATTGTGATATTTGTTTTTAAGTCTGGTTACGTTTCCAATGGGGGTTGTAACTCGTCTTTCATCGCCTTATTCCTAGAGTTATTGATGCTAAGTTCGTTAATGATGTTCGGCCTATCAATTTGATTGGAATGCGTTTAGATGGTGATCACGAAAGTCTTACTAATCAGTTTGGATACTTTATATCCGATTTAGTTTCCGAGACTCATCGGCCTTTGTTGATAATAGACAAATTATGGACCGGTCCTGTTATCTTAAATGAGATGTTAAACTGGTTGTAAGAGAAAAAAGAAGCAAGCTTTGTTTTTTAAGGTTGATTTTGCTAAGTGCGTATGACTTCGGTTCGGTGGGATTATCTCTTGGATATTCTTAATGCGTTTTGGGTTTGGGGCCGATTTGGTGTAGGTGGACTCCGTGGTACTTTGAACTTCCTCTATGGCTTCCATATTGGTTAATGGTTAGCCCAAAGTTCGAGTGCCTTTTTGTTTGTGGGTTGAAATAAAGGGGATTCGTTGGCCCCTTAATCTTTTCAATCTTGTATATGGAGTCGTTATCATATCTCTTTCTCCCGTGTTTTTGTTTGGGGATGATGGGATATTTTTATAAGGTTTTCAATTGCATGGTCGGTCTAATATTTCCTATCTTTTTTATGCTGTTTGATGCCATGTTCTTTGGAGAGTGGTCCTGAAACAGAAATTACTATATTATTTTTAAAGTTCTTAATTGCTTCATCATGCGTCGGGTCTTGAAGATCAACTTTGCTAAGGAGCCAAGTCTGGGTGTCGGGGTTTCTCGAATGTTTTGTGCAGGCGGCGAATTGGATCCGCGTGTGCTATTTTGAAACACTCCTTTTAGTTTTTCTTGTGTGACGGTTGGGGTAGTGTATGTTTCGAAGACGGCTTGGGTGGGCTTGGTGAACAAAAACTCAGACCGGTTAGCTAAATGGAAGTTAAAAACCTTTCCCATAGGCGGCAGATTGACCCTTCTTAAATACGTTCTTGGGGCCTCATCCTTTTTATTATATTGTCAATCTTTAAGTTCCAAAAAGGCGTGTTGAAGGACTATGGTAATCTATCCGTAGATAAGTTCTTCATCGGTGTTGTTCTTCGGATAGAAAAGATTTCGTGGGTAGCTTGGGGACAATGTTTAGCGTCCAAACTGAAACGTGGTCTTGGTGCTCAAGTCTCTCCTTCGGAATGAATCGTGCTCTTTTGTTGAAGTGGGTGTGGCGCTTCATTTCTGGCGATGACTCTTTATGGTGTAAAGTTATTCAAGCGATTTATGGCTCAAAGTTTGATCTTCATGTGAACGATCTACCCTTGATTTGGTGTCTATTTTTCTGAAGTAAAGATATTTGAAAGATTCTGGTTTTGATTTTTCTTGCATTGTAATGAAGCGGGATTGGGGACGGGTCTTGTACTAGTTGTCTGGTTGAGTATTATGGTTAGCTGATGCCCCTCTTTGTGTTCAGTTTCCCCGTTTGTTTGGCCTCACGAATTGGATAAGGGAGATTGTGGGTGGCTAATGAAATGGGACCTTCTTTGGTCTTAGCTTTCTTTTCGCGGGAGTGCGTGATGGAGCTGAGCTGGCAGCATTGGGATGGACCTTTCTTCAATTATGAACTCGGTTGTTCCTCTAGTTTCCAATGATAGGTGGACTTGTGATTTGTCGGGAGATGGGAGAGTTTATGGTTAAACGTCATCAGAAACTTTATTGATGACTTGTTTCTCCCTTCGTCGGATGTTGCAACGAGATGGGTAAAATTCATTCCCATTAAAGTTAATGTTTTTTCTTGGCGTGCTCGTCGTGATAGGTTACCTACTAGAGTCAATCTTAGCCATAGAGGTGTTTTGTTGGATTCCCACCTATGTGTCCTCATTTGTATTGCTGCTATGGAGGATGTTCAACATGTTTTCTTTTGATGTGACGTGGTTCGGGTTGTTCTTCGTAAAATTTGTCATTGGTGGGATTTGGATTGGCAGGAGATTTGTTCTTTCTCGGATTGGGATGCTTGGTTCTTATCCTTTCGACTTTCTTCCCGTCTCATTCTATTTAGAAGGGTTTTTTTGTTGCTTGGTGGCGGATTTGGAGCTTCGAATCAAGTTGGTCTTTGACGCGGGGGGGGGGGTTTCGCTCTCCTATTCGTTCGACGAAAGACTCCCGTCCACCCCCTTATATCCAAACCATTTTTTTGATGAATTGTTCTTGGTCCTTTTTATGGTGTTCTTGTAGATGTAATTGGGTTTTTTCTGGGAGTAATTGTTAAAAACCCCTATCTTATTTCTTTGTAATGTCTTTCTAGCTCCTTGCTAGTTTTTTTAATAAAGTTGCCGTTCAAAAAAAAAATAATGTTGTCAACATGTTCATTTTTAGTTGATACGACTGTCCAACTCTTTTGTGAATAAATGTGATCCTATTCAGTATTTTTGCATATTGTTGTCACCTAACGGATGTATTCATATTTTTTTCTTTTTCCAAAACATATATTATATGACATGTTTTATTTTGCTTCCATGCATGATGATATTTAATACAAGAAACACGCTGTGACGTATTCAAAACACAAGTCGACTTACCATCATTTATATTTATCCGATTAGACAATTAAGAATAGTACAACTAATTTCAACAGAAAGAGACTAAATATAACCAATACAAATCACATTACATCAAGCAATATAGTACAACCCATTTTTAGTGATGCGGACTCAATACAACCCGACACACTAGTTGATATTGTATATGAGTTTTAGCCATAATGGCTAAAGCCCATACGACCATTGTCGGCCCACCAAGCTAAAGACCCAATATATTTTGAGGTTCTTACCACTCAAGGGAAACCGAACATGCGATTAGTCTCATCTCATACCCTAACTTTATCACAATCATTGTTTTACGTACTATACGTAAACATTAGCTATAATATGGTAGCTTATTAGAACATATAACTCAACTACCAACTAGTACACAATACAAACCCATTGCAACACATAAAAAACCAATACAACTCATTGCAACATTATACAATACTAAACCAATGGGGTGACCTAGTGGTAAGGGCTTAGCCTTTAGGACGAAAAGTGTCTAGAGATCTTGGATTCGAACCCTGAGGATAAAATTAATCCCCCATTGGCCAAGTTGGTTCACCTGCCTTGACTCCGGGCTATCCAAAATTATAGTCGGCCCTAGGAATAGTCGTCTTGCAATGTCAAGTCGGAGACCCAGGTTATCAAAAAAAGAAAAAAAATTATGCAATACTATACAAATTTGCACCGAATAATTAGAAATGAATAAACATTCAAAATCCGTTGCAAATCCATAACAATTTATTTATAAATTTCTAGTGAATTTACATACAAAAACTAATAATGGTATATATTGCATAACAATAACAATTATTTCAAAATTTACAACAACAATACTAACAAAATATTGGAAACAAATAGAAAATATACTTTTATTGGTTACCGTTGCAAATCCGTAACAATTATTTTGTAAATTATAGAAGGATTGAATAAACTTATAAAAATAAATAAAAATCAAGTTATGATCGTGTTTCGTTGCAAAACCTTAGCAATTATAAAATAATTGCACACGGAAACTAATAATATATTATTTTATATTTACTTCATATATATTGTTTATAATATATTAATTATTTTGCAATGGATTTGCAACGGATTATTAAAAACAAATTGAAATTAAATTACTATAGCTATTCCGTTGCAAATCCGTAACAATTATTAAAATTTTGCAACGATTCTGCAATGTAAACTAATAATATTTTATTATTTATATACTTTTTAACACTTCGTTGCAAATCCATTGCAAATTTTGAATTAAACTTAATGGATTTGCAACGGATTATTTAAAAATAATTAAAATGGATATTAATTTAACTTTTGCAACGGATTTGCAATGGGTTTTTGTGTCATTGCAAATATGTTGCAAATCCGTTGCAAATTTGCTACGGAAAATTTCCGTTACAAATTTCCGTAGCATTTGCCCAATTGTGTAGTAGTGTGCGAGGCTTATATAATGTGTGATTAGATTCCCATGTACTTTCTTTGTTCACATACAGATCTCCACTTCTTGTTACTTTCTTTTCCATACGAACGTACAATCTGAATGCCTTTCTTTTGTCATTATATTCAATGAATATGTCCTTTTTGCTCTTATAATATAACTGTGTACATGTTTGATATGGTACATGTGCATATGACACAATGCCAAATACTTTGAAATGAGAGATCGTAGGCTTCACCCCACTCCATTATTCTTTAGGGGTCTTATCTACCAATTTGACAAGAGGACATCTATATTAAATGTGTGTTGCACATTGAACCGATTCTGGCAAAATTTCTTTAGGCATATTCTTATTGTTCAATATTGTTAGCCTCAAAATATTAAGTCGAACATGAAGTTCGTTCATTATGTATTTAAGTCTCGGTCAATTAATTAGTTAATGTTGTAATAGAATATTATCGGGAATCGGGCTCGATAGTTAATCTAATATTGTATATATTTCGGGTTTAATCCCAAGCAAAACCCGAGCCCGAGTCCTAGTTAAATATCCCGCGCGTCACATTAAATATGTAGGGGTATATATATAGATATTTTTCACTTGGAAAAATATCTATCTCATAATTCTCATAATATCTAAAATATATTTTTTCTCTTTTCTCTCATCTCTCTCTCTTCTTTCTCTCTCTAAACCATAATCTTATTTTCTAGTTTCTTGGTTCGATCCGTGGTTAGCAATACGAAGTGAAAGTGTAAATCGGGTACCTACAATTGGTATCAGCCCGTTATCCATTTAAAGTGAATCGTTTGTGCACCGTTTGTCCTTATTTGAGTTTTGATCAACCGTTAATCATTTCAAGCTCAAAATTTATGCACCGTTCAACGTTTTTAGCTCACAAATCGTTAACAAAAGTTCAAGTTCTTCAACAACAACAATCACTTTACTTGCTTAAGATCCTTC
>BQNB010047236.1:0-43241 GCA_026074375.1 Tanacetum coccineum | reverse complement strand
GAGTATCTTCAGAAATCTCGTCATTTAAGAAGAATTATAGAGGAATCATTTTTGTTGGATAGGAGATGAAGTTATGATTGTTTGGAGAAAATTTGGTTATTTTGTCAAGAAATTTTGACAACAAAAATCCGTATAGCAGAATGCCATTGGATCGATGTTTGAAGTTATTTATTCGATTTAGAATGAAATGAGAGATGTTGAAGGGTGTAGATGAGGTGATGCAGAAGAGCATATAAGCTTTACAAGCCGACAATATATTTTTGTCGATATCAACGGTACATACGATGTTCTCACGAATGAGAAGGTATGTCGTTTTAAGATAAGGACAAAACTCTTCAATGAAAAGATTACATGGATCCTCTAATGCAAACTTGAAATCATTTAAGCTTTTCTTAGTTATATTGTATGTGATTGAGGTTGGATGAGTTAATTTGGCATAAAGAGGATCTTTTGTTGGAGTGTTGTTTTGTTTGTTGATGGATTTTAGAGACTATTCATTGTTATAAAAACAATGTCCTTCAAATGGAATATTGAGTAGTGTTCCAAAATCCTGAAATGAAGCACCAACTCGTTTTCCATTTATTTCAAACAATATGATCGAAAGATCACTTAAAAGAGTTAGTTCAAACGTTTGATAAAATTCATATATGAATTTTAGATATAGGTTTCCTTTTAAATAAAGAAAGGTTTGAAGCCTGATTTTGCTTAGGTTCTTTTCCAAGGTTTGAAACCCTTTGGAGTCAAACATTTTGTCAATAATTCTTCCTTCATGAATAGGTCGACAAGGTATTTTTAGATGAAGTGATTTTTGAGAAGATTTGGTGTGATTAGAAAGGTAGGATTTATTTGGAGTTAAAGAAATGTGAGTTTCTGAGCATTTATGTTTGTCTTGAGACATTCTCTATCACCCATCATTGATAAGAGTATTTTAGTATGTATCATTCATAATTTTTCAACATTCTTTGGGCAAGTGTCTAGTGTGTGTGCCTAAAAGTGACAAATGTGAAGTAATGATTAACTCGACCTAAAATTAAAATCATAAGAGTTAATCCAAACGTTCCTTAGTTTGATTTTGCTCATCCAAACATGTCAAAAAAATACATATGAATTATGTATCTTGACCTTTGTTCATGAGATTATTTTTCATGTGCGTAAAAACGTTTTTGAGTTGTATTAACAATGCATAACAACAATTTTATTATGTTTCTAACGTGAGTGATTTGAAAATAAAATTGGAGTTTTGGTTCGAAATCAATTTTTCGACAAACTCACTAATGTATGCCAATCCTATGTCTACGGGAAGCATATTAGTTATAAATTATAACCTAGTAGTCTTAGTTGTACAAAATTGAAAGAAAAATGAAAAATCCCCAATTTCAATTTTTAGCTAGACTCATATTGAAAGAAATTAGATGAAATGACTTACAATTACATGTTGATGATGTTAGGTTTAACACCCCTAAAATCATAACAATGCAGCGGAATACCACTTGGGGTGCTACTTCATAGTTCATACACACAAGTTACAGAAAACGACTCTAAGACGTTTAATAAAATGACACATTCGATTTAATAAAATATCAAAGTTAGACAGGTCCGAATAATTTCCTTTTTACAAAAGTTACAAGAGTTCACACATGACTCAAATGTATATTTTAAAGATAAATGGTTATCTAATGTGAAGAAAACCAAGTCCTTTAAGTTTTGATATCCGCGCATCCAAATGCTCCCAATGCTCAGCTAGCAATATAATAACCTGAGAAAATACATTCAAAAACATCAACAATAATGTTGGTGAATTCATAGGTTTAAGTAAAAGCAGTATTGAAATAGTTCAAGTAATATTTCAGTAAGAAAAGTAGCGTTACAACATTTCAAAGTATTATTTCCGAATTCCAAGTAGTGATTCAATAAATCAAGTAATGTTTAGTAGTGGACCACAAGGTTTAAGATCAGCCAGCGACAGTATTTCAAAGTATAATTCAACATTACCGCATTGAGCTTATGACACCGAAACCTTGACAATAACGCATATCATATGCAAACACAGTTGCCCCAGTACTAGGTATTATTGCCTTATACCTACGATTCTCAATACAAATCGCCCGTTGAAAGGGTGCTCGAAAGGATTCGATTCAGACCCTCGGATAGGGTTGTCAAACCTAATAGATCTATTAATTGTACTAGCGTTCACCCCTACAGGGCAATTGACGATTCATGAAATTAGGGACTTTGGCAATAGCGACTCATGCAAATAATTTCATAATCAGGTCAGGCATACCCTTCAAGCACTTGTGTCCCATTTAAAACAAATAATGTCTTCAAAACTCACGGTTTTGTAAATAGATAATCAATGATCTCAATCTTGTAGTAAGCAAATCAAGCTTTAATAATTTTATGAGTAAACAACCATGTATCACTCATGTATCAAAAGTCATGTATTAAGCAAGTAAAACTTTAGTAGAAACATTCATGTAACACTTATGTAGTAGAAACCAATAAGTTTGCTTAGTAAAACAAGCATGTATTCTCTCTTCGAAAATAGTTTAAGAAAACCATTAAAAGAGAAAAGGTGGGACTATGAACTCATCGTGAATAGTAGTCGAACAAGAATCAAATAAAGAGAATAAGCACCAACGAATCAACCACGACCTAATAATAAGTGGCGCGTATTTAAAATTCTCATTTATAATAAAATGTAACATAATATGAGTAAATAGATACATATGTATATATATCGGCATATAGTAATATCCTATGCTTAAGAATCCATGAATGAGAATTACTAAAATGCTACACTTACATTTTCTAAAATTTAACGTTTTTAACTAGAGGATCATCATACTTAAAGGAATGCTAAATGGTCGAATTAGACGATCTACCTCCATATTAAGTTACCATTATATGTTATGCAACTACCATAGTTCACCCATAAACCATAGCCTAAGTAATCTTGTTATGAAAGACACATCAATGACACTTGTTCTAAAACAGGGTCTGCTGGACTTTGAAAAAGTTTGGCACTATCTGACCTATCTAAACCTTACAAAAAATTCTGGAAAAATTCAGAGGTCATACAAATTATGAAAATGCTACAGTTTAAATTTCGTCGAAAAATATTAACTTTTGACCCGCCTGCACACAACATCTTTACAATTGAATTTCTGGACAGCAAACACAGTTTTGACACTTAATCTTGTACAAAGGGGTTGACTTACTTTTACATTCTGAAAATCGACGAGGCCTAGTTCGTTGGAAAGTAGCCTTGAAGCACTTAATCATAGGGTCCTGAAAATCCAGAAAAGCTATTGGCATGAACAAGGTACACTACTCGCAAAACGGACTAAAATTCTGCACAAAAACAACGTGTGCAGAATTTTGCCAAAACAATTTCCCAACTTCAAATCGTCATATCTTTTTCGTTTTTAAGAGTTGAAAGCCTAAATTTTTACCACACGTTCATTATAACAACCACTACCACACTAATCTCTTAAATCCCAGTTTACAACAATGCTCATCTCTCCAATTCAATCCTAAACTTTCTGGTCTAATTGAGGGTTATAAAACCCTATCAAATCTCTAAATTTTTGCATCAAACACGCTTCCAATAATCTCAAACTAACCTAATACATCTATTAACTCACTAATCTCGCCAACAACATAAGAATCATAACATGCATCCTAATCCATAGATTCTTAAGCACAACCAATCTACATGCAAGTATATATAAAAATTAAACAATACGAAAACTAGAAAAAGACTTACAAGATAATAAGAAAGTAATTGGATGATCAAAACCACAAACCTTTGTGGTCTTGGCGACTTGGACAAACACAAGAACAACAAAGGAGGACCCGAAACTTTAATTTGTTTCACCAAACTTGTTAAAAACACTTTATCTTGAACCCTTACAACACCAATTATACCCAATTTGATAAAACCCCAAAAATCAAGAATCTAATAAAAATTAAGAATTTAAGTAACTTGATGCATGCTTGATTTTATTTGAAAAGGATGATGGGGGTTTAGTTTATGAATGGTTTGAGATTAAATGGAAGTGATTTGAGAAGATTTGATGAAGGTTTTGATGGGTTTATGGCTTGGGGTCGTCGAACAGTAAACAAGGAGAGGGAAGGGACCGAAATTTTTCTTGCATGTGTATATATTTATTCGGTTATAAATAAAAAAAGAGAAAGGGTGTGGGTTGGATCCGGCTTATAACACAATCAAAAGGGAGTGGGCTTGGTAACTTAGGCTTTTTAAAATATAAGGGTGTGTTTGGTTTAGGATTTAGTAGGAGTAAAATAAAATAAGGGGGTGTTTGGTTTCTAGTTTTGATGGAGCCTAAAGCAATTAAAGAGGGTGTTTGGTTTATATAAATTATATTTTCATTTTTCTAAAATATTTATTCCACAATATTTGTTTTTAAAACACGAAGCTAAAATATTAAAAATTGTAAAAACACTATTTTGACGCGGTTTTGGCCAACGCGGATAAAAGTCAAAAAGTATTAAAATGAAAAAAAATAATAAATAATAAGCTCTCGAAGCTAAAATACGGAATTATTGATTTCTCAAACGTTAAAATGGATAAATATTCAAGGCGCGATCTGTAACTAGCTATAACGACGATTTTCGTTAGAACGGCTAAAAATAAAAAATAATAAATTCCATAAAAATTAGAAATAGAATTAAGGCTCGGTTAAAATATTGACCGTAAAATACAAGATGCTACATTAAAGAAACAATTGATTTTTTTGAAATACAAAAGTCCCACTAAAGATTTTGTTTATTAATATAAAAGATTTGAAAAGAAAAGTTTCAACTCCATGTCACAGACTTGTCTCGACAAGGGTCTTCCATGCGGCACTTAGTCTCGACTAAGTCGGCCTTGCTCGAACACTCTACGATCTGGGCAACTAAGAAAGCTTTAAAGAAAGGAACACAAGTGAAATTGAGAAATGCTTTGTATTACTAGAGAGAACTTTACAAGTGAATTGAGAGATGTTTCCCCAAATGAGGATGGCTCTATTTATACTACAAATCTAGGGCTACACTAGGGCTAATATTTACAACTCCAAGAAGGCCCATATTCTACAACCTTCTATGGGTGGAAGCTTCTAGTGTTTTCAAAGGCTTCTATGATCTTCCAAGGGATTCTAAGACCTTCATTCACCTTCCATAAAATTCCACTAAGTCTTCTAGTCAAGTGTAGAACAATCTAGAATCCTGGGTAACCTCATAAAATCAGGCGAGGTGTGGCATCCTCCCCCACCTAAGCTCGCGACGTACTCGTCATGCCATCCTCGTGATATCTCTTGATCTCGTCCGTAAACTGCCATAATAAGTCTTCCGCCTCTTAACTTACTTCACTATCAGGCAAGTCACGCCACTTGATCAAGTACTCCTTATATCTCGGCACTCCTCGTCTCCGTATTGTACGATCTGATAAAATCTCTTCAACCTCCCAATCGTATAAAGTAACAACTATTGTCGGTACCCGCTTGGACACCCCTCGTCCTGAGTCTTTCTCGTGTCCATGATAAGGCTTGAAAAAACTAACGTGAAAGACCGGGTGGTTCTTCAACTTGGGCAGTAGTTGAACTCAATAAGATACCTTTCCAACATGTCCAATCACCAAGAAAAGGCCTTCATACCTCCGTATCAATCCCTTACGAACCTTCCTCAATGACTTGAATTATTGAGGCAAGAGCTTTACCATCACTTGATCTCCTACCTCGAACTCGATGTGTCTCCTCCTCCCATCCTCCCATTTCTTCATCTTTTTAGCTGCTTTGTCCAGTGATGCTCGGGCTAAGTCCGCTTGCTCGTGCCATTCCTTCATTGTCTTGTAAACGGTCGGGCTACTCTCCTTGTATGATGCGGCTAAGGCATTAGGAGTCAATGGTTAGCGCCCCGTGACAAACTCGAAATGACTCTTCTCCGTGGCTTCACTCTATTGCATATTGTAAAAGAATTGAGCAACATCAAGGAGTTTATTCCAATCATGTTGGTTGGCACTCATATAGTGCCAAAGATAGAGCTCCAATAATGCATTCACCCTCTCCGTTTGCCCATCCGTTTGGGGATGAAAATTCTTGGAGAATTTCAAATCCGTCCCTATGATCTTGAACAACTCCGTCCAAAAGCGCCCAGTGACTCGTAGATCTCGATCGCTAACTATCACATTTGGCACTCCCCAATACTTCACCACGTTCTTGAAGAAGAGCTTGGTCGTATCGTTCGCCGTAACATCAGGTGGTGCGACTATAAAAGTCCCATGCTTCGAGAATCGATCCACCACCACTATAATACTTCCACTCCTTTCTGACTTCGGCAGGCATGTGATCAAGTCCATGGAAACACTCACCCATGGTCCCTTGGGCGTCGGTAAGGGCTCTAGTAATCCCCCTGACTTCTTTTGCTCTATCTTGTCTTGCTGGAAAATAAGGCACGTCCGCACGAATGTCTCAACATCGTGTTAGGAATACGAAAAGTATCGATCACTTCCAATATAGATAGTCGTAGCTCACAGATTAAGCATATGTAATGTTAGTAAGCTAACCGGGCCAAAGACACATGGAAAGCCTATAACTTAAGCCCATGTCTGGTTACAATTTATTGTATAAATACCCTCTTCACACATGGAGAGGGTGTTGGTTGGTTCATTTTCACACACATAATCTAATCTTTCTTTCTTTGTTACTTTCTCTCACTAGAACCTTCCTCCCATCTACTTTATCTCTCTAGAATTTCTTCATTGTTATTTGGTGTTATAGATTGCTAGTATTATACAATTAGTATCAAGAGTCATGGTGTGATTTGCTTAGTTCTTGTGTTTTTTTTGTTTTTTTAAATCGTACTCTTTCTTCTTATTTTTTTTGTTTTTGAAACTCTTTGGTACACTAAAAGATCATTTACCTTGGTAAATTTGATCTAGTATCTTTAGGATATAGGTGTACAAGCTTAGAATCAAGAAAAATATCATCTTTGTGCATTTTTTGTGTTTGAAAAAGCTTTATAAAGTAAAATTCTTGATTTTAAAAATTTTAGCTTAAAAACCATAAAGTTTGCATTTTTAAGGTACCTATAGGCTTAGTAATACTAATTGTACAAGAAATTTTGGGAAAAAACAATCAAAAGTGTGTCTTTTTATGTTTTGAAAAATTTAACTTTCGTACTAGTGAAAGGCGAATTAACAAATCTCTTGTGTAAGCCGATTTAGCAATCTGCAGGTGAAGGCGAGTTAGCAACTTCATTTTTAAGGCGAATTAGCAATTAGCAGTACAAGGTAATTTATCAACTCTTCTTTGAAAGGCGATTTATCAAGAACTTAGTACAAGGCGATTTATCATCTTTCTTTACAAGGCAATTTAACAAATTTCCAAGCCAAGGCGATTTAACAAATTGTTCTTTGGAAGGCGAGTTATCGTATTTCCTTAGCAAGGCGATTTAACGATTTCCAAGCAAAGGCGATTAACAATTTTTTTCTTTAAGAAGGCGATTTAACAACTTCTATAAGGAGAATTAATTCACTTGAACTAAAATTTAAAACTCAAATTTCCTAAAGTAAATTATACGGTTTATCTCTTTGATTTGTAAAATCCCGCAAAACATTTAATTGTCTTCCCGGTTTTATCAAGAGTTGTAAAATCCCGTGTGGTTTCAAGATTTACAACACTCAAAAGATAACTCACTAAAACACAATTACTTTTAATCACCATTCGATCCACAAGTAATCTTATAACATCAAATCAACATAGATTCAATGATTCCACTTGGACAAAAGAATACTCTTGCAGAGTACATGATACTCTCTGGTGCTGACAATCGTCCACCAATGTTGGAAAAGGACTTGTATGATTCTTGGAAAAGTCGAATGGAACTTTACATGCAAAATAGAGAGCACGGAAGAATGATACTTGAATCAGTTGAAAGTGGTTCACTTATTTGGCCTATTATTGAAGAGAATGGGGTGACCAGAACAAAGAAAATTCAAGCTGATTGTGATATGAAGGCTACTAATATCATTCTTCAAGGTCTACCATCTGATATCTATTCACTCGTGAATCCTCACAGAGTTTCCAAAGATTTATAGGAGAGAGTTTAATTACTGATGCAAGGTACCTCTTTGACTAAGTAGGAAAGAGAGTGTAAACTGTATGATGCGTTTGATAAGTTTACTCACATCGAGGGGGAATCACTTCATAAGTATTACTTGAGATTCACTCAGTTGATTAATGACATGAACATCTACAACATGAAAATGGAGCAATTTCAAGTTAATACCAAGTTCTTAAACAGTCTTCCACCTAAATGGAGTAAGTTTGTGACTGATGTCAAGCTCGTAAAGGATTTGCATACTACCAACTTTGATCAACTTCATGCTTATCTTGAATAACACGAAATCCATGCAAATGAAGTCCGTCTTCTGCGTGAACGCAATCAAGATCCACTTGCATTTGTTGCAAATCAGCAGATGACACCATCTCACTTCAACACTTATCAGTCTTCATACACCAATCCTTAACTTCAACAATAGTTTCCACCATCTCTGTATGGATTAATTTATCCTAATCGACATTACTCATCTACTTATCCATCATAACCTTAATTTAATCATTCATCAGTTCAACCATCATATCCATATCAGTCTCAAATGAATCATCAAACCTCATATGTTCCATAAATTGCTTATCAATCACCTCAAGTTACTACACTACCGATGATTGAGTCACCTCTTGTGGACTCAGGTTTTATTGTTCCTGTATTCTCTCCAGAAGATGATCCAATTGCTTGTCTCAACAAGGCAATGACTTTTCTAACAGCTATAGCTTCCTCAAGGTTCCCCTCAACCAATAATCAACTTAGAACTTCATCGAATCCGAGAAACCAAGCCATTATTCATAATGGTAGGGTTACAGTGCAACAAGTTCAAGGGAGATAAGGTCAAAGTTATTCTGGTACTGGTTATAAGAGTAATGCTACTAGTTCTAGGGGAAACAATGCAAGTGGACAAGCAAATGTTGTTAAATGCTACAACTGTCAAGGTGAAGGACATGTAGCTAGGCAATGCACTCAGCCTAAGCGACCAAGGATTGCAGCATGGTATAAGGATAAAGCAATGTTAGCTAAAGCTCAAGAAGCTGGACAAATTTTGGATGAAGAGCAACTCGCATTTCTTGCACATCCAGGGTTCCAGACGGTCAAGTTGTTCAGACAATCATTCCAAACAATGTTGCTTTTCAGACTGAGGATCTTGATACTTATGATTCTGACTGTGATGATATTTTAAATGCAAAAGCGGTTCTCATGGCCAACATTTCCAACTATGGTTTTGATGTTATCTCAGAGGTACCTCATTTTGAAACTTATCTAAATGATATGGAAAATCAAAGTGTGCATGCAATACAGGATTTTGAAAAAAATACAAGTAGTGGATTTTACAGATAATGAGATACATAGAGATAGAAATATCATTCCATACTCTCAATATTTTCAAGAAACACAACTAGAATATGTTCAAGATACTAATTTGCAGGCACACCAAGATTCAATGATCTTATCTGTGAAAAACAAAGGTCAGAACAAATGACTAATCATGTAAATAATTGGGAAAAGGATAATAAGGAACAAAATAATGAACTAGTAATCGCTGAGCTAAAGAGATATAAAGAATGAGTCAAAACTTTTTAACAACGTCTTAATATTTATTTAAGCAGACGTGAAAAAATGATTGATTATCAAATGGATGATATGATTAAAGAGAAGCTTGCACTGATAGAACAAGATGACTCACTTGAGCAAAATCTTTCTAAACAAATCAAAGAAAATGAATGTTTATTTCAAACATTCAATGTTTTCAAAAGTGAATCCAAAGAAAAGGAAGATAAATATATGGAAAACGAAATTGATTTGGAAAAGAAGATTAAGAAACTTGATAATATTCTTTTTAAAGTGGGTCAATCTGCTCAAACAATGCACATGTTAACAAATCCTCAAGATTTTTATGATAATATACACAAACAAGCTCTAGGTTATTAGAATCCGTTTCATCTTAAGAAAGCTCAGCGGATTAAACCAACCTTGTATGATGGTATTGTTATTTCTGATAAACATGTTGCTATGCCTGTGATTGATGATGAAGAAACATTGATTTTGGAAGAAGAGAGTCGATCAAAAATGTCTGAAAAGGAAAATGATCCAGAGGCCATTAAACAAAACATTTCTCATAAACCTATTGATTATGAAAAATTAAATAGACTATCTGATGATTTTGGGAAACGTTTTACTCCACAACAAGAATTGTCGGCTGAACAAGCTTTCTGGTTGCGTATGTCTAATCCTACCAGTAAACCTTCTAATGCATCCACTGTCAAAATAGACTCTCCTAAGGAACTTCCTAAGGTAAGCTTGGTAAATGAAAGCCTTAAAAAGCTTAAATTTCACCTTGCCAGGTTTGACAATGTGGTAAAGATAAGGACTACACCTGATGCTCGTACAGAAGGTGAATGGGGGTTTGAACATACTAAAGCTGTTTTTAACTCCAACCTCGTATTTTGTTGACTTTTTGTAATGATTACTGATGGAGAAAATGCAGGATCACAAACTTGATGCTGAAGTAGAATACTCCAAACTTGTGACATATGTCTTGTACTATCCATGATAAAGAATGGTGTAAAGAACTCGCACTTCACCATGCCGAATCTCTAAGTACTCTATACTCCTCAACCAACCAACCATCAAGTATAAGTAGTACGCCACCTCTTGACTAATTCCATAACCGAATGTGGTGATAGCTTACCTTGTGAGCCATTAAGAACCAACTTCTGCGTTTATAGATCTCACACAAATAACTAGATTAGCCAAGTCTTCATCATAATCGGTTATAAGTTTAAACAAGTTATCTTTAAAAGTCATCATCCAACCAACCCCGACTTTTAAGATATGATAAGTACACGCACCCGTGAAATTTCACTTCAATCTTCAAATAAATGATAACGAATCATCCCCATAATCAATTCTTGCGATTAAATCCTGAGACTAGCCTTTTGAATGGTTTTCGTGAATCTTTATCCGGATCGTTTTAAGCAATAAGTGATGTTTTTGTATCCGAAAAATTAACAAAAATTCAGCCTAATAGCATTTAAATCTCGAAATTCGGCGTGCTTATTGTAAATATCATTCAGCCCGTTAATAACCCATGATAAATTTTGGTTAACAGATATTCCAGCCCATTTTTGAAATCTGTTAATAAACAGCCCGAGTATAACTTTCGGTGTCAGCCCATCACAAACATGTATGAAACATATTTAGGCCCGAAACAAAATCCTTAGAGTCCAACTGTAAAGATTATAAACACCACAAACCCGTACCTGCTATCCCATAACCCTACACACACAAACCCTACATGTTAATACATCCGCCCCTTTTTCATTTTAGTGTAGTCATATATCAAATCTCAACTCATCTATTGCAGTCACATCCCTTCACATAAACTTACTACCCCATCGCCTCTTTTTCTTATTCAAACGCAGCAACCAAACTCTATCAATCTAAACCATACAAAACTACAAACACATCTCCTTCAAAATCAATGAAATTGAAGAACAAAACCCACCATTTTTTAGTTAATACAAACCGACGAGGCACTCAAGTACTTTTCAGCTTCTAAGATCATGAAAGTGGTCTCGGGTAGGTTGTTTGTCTTCTTGTTTTGCGTTTTTGCCCAACGAAACAAAGACAAGAGTATAACAATTTTGTTATATGACTTGCTTTATTTTTCGAATATTGAAGAGACAAAATACATGTTGTCACGGATCTATGATGAATCAGCTCCTGTGTTCTTGATCTTTTATAGGTCAAACTGTAATGTAAACACGAAAAGGAGAATAAATCTAAGATCTTGACTTTAGTTTTCTTTGCGATTCGAGTCTTATTGGAAGATAAAGTGATGGATGTTGTAGTTATTTGGGTAAATAGAATGGGATGAGGATAGTAGAGGATTTGTTGTGATTGTATTGGAGATGTTTGTTGGCTGTTGTAATTGTGATGGTTGGGTTAAAAATTATTGACTTGTTTAGTACCGAGTTAACTCAACTGTCAATGTCGAGAATACATTTTGATATCAAAATTGTAATTTCAGAACAAATTTCAATCTATAGCAGTTTTGCCACCGAGTTTGACCAACCAAAAGTCCACATCGATTTTTTACTTCTAAAATTGTAAACAAACTTTTGTTTTTTTCCCTCATTTCATTCTCGACAAAACAAAGTTTCGGTATCGATCTGTAGCAGTTAGAACAATTTATGTCTTTTTTCTTCCCTTCAATTTTAACAAAAAAAACATTTTCGGTATCCATCGGATCTGGTATAGTGGCAGTTAGAATATTGAGTTTTGACCGTTGACCAAAAGTCAACGTCGAATTTGACTTCCGAAATTGGTGTTACCAGTTCTGAATTTGTGAACTAGCAGTTTTAGCACATCTTATGATCGAATCTGATTGAATTTGGACTAATCTTATGATAAAACCGTAAACAGCCAAACTCGATCAAATCAAACACTATCAAAAATAAGCTACGAAACTGCTGAACTGTGTAATAAGTGAATAATCGAATCTAGACTGAATAAGCTCCAATAAGCTGAACTGAACTGAATAACCGAATCTGGACTGAATGAGACCGAATAAGTTGCGTAATAAGCTGAATATGAATAAGCCAAAACATCACAAATCGCTCCTGCAGCTCTGATACCACTTGAGAGGTCTCACGATTCATGATCCAGGGAGGTCGGGGAAGCTCATAATAAGAATAAGCCATAATGATGAGGAGAGAGCTTTTTCTAATTTTCAAAGTTTTATTAAAAGGAAAAATGAAATGAAAATACAAATGTGAGCTTCACCCTCTAATGTTGATTAGAGGGGAGTATTTATAGGTAAACACAAGGACACTTTGGACTAATTACACTTTTAGTTCTTGTGTTTTAACTTAAACATAAACTAGAGTAATTTCCATATAGACACCATATTTTGATCCTAACAACATCTTTAATAAATATGAGCCTTTTAATCCTTTAAGAACATTAAAAAAAATCATAACCAAAAATCTTCTTGTGTGTGTTATGGATAACCAAAATTCCCTTTGTCACCCGATATCAAACTAAACTAACAGTATTAACTGCTTTTCTCGGACGACACTGACAGCATAAACTTGTCGAGCAGTACTAACTAGCAGTTAAAACTGAATTAACGCTAGCAGTATTAATTTGAAACAAGCAGTGTTAACTTTTCTTAACATATATTATTGTTCTCTCATATAATGCCTTCAAATCACCAGCTCTATTAAACCAAAGTATTAAGGTTTCGATTCATCCTTCATAACAAACCAACAAAGTTTATGTTCGCTCATATTAATAACACGATCTGCTACTTCACATGTTACGATTCAACAACAGTAAACACCCATCACCCTGATGTCAACCAGAATGAACACGAACACAAATATTCAAAACCCTAAATACTTTATGATTACGATTCAGCAAACAGAAACCATTCATGAAGACAAATACATAACATATAGGGTTCTGAGAAACGTGATCTAATCCCAGCGATGAAACCCTAACGACATGTGCAATACCAATATAATCCTGAATCAGTCCCTGTTTATCGCACTATCCTGGATAAAACAATTAAGAGTTGCGACAATATCTGCTGCTGTTGTTGATTAGAATACATACCTGCTTCAATCAGAAAAACATTCATGGTGTCTTTGTCATTAACCTAAACAAACACCTAAAGATTGTTGATGCGGCACCATTCTTCAATCAGTAAGAACAATAATTATTATTGCAAACCCTAATAATGAATCACCATCTTTATCATCTCCAGCGCACCACGACAATCAATATATAACCCTGGAACAGAACCTGAATCTGAGTTGATAAGTCTTCTATCCAAACAGATCAACTTTGATTGTACAAAACCCTATTAAGGTTTCGTTTAACAAATATAAACGATCATCAGATTCAGTAGCATCTAAGTCATGAAACCATCCCCGAAATACCAACTTATACCAGGATGATACATCCATAAAACGCCAGACAACAACAAAACACCCACAGCCCCCCCACACACACACAGTACCCCAACCTCCTCCACCACCCCACTCCCCCAACACCCCACAACGCCGCCCAAAACCACCTCCCTACCTCCCCCCCCCCCCCCAACACACACCCCCACCCCCACCCACCCCCCCCTCCCCACCTGTTCAACTTCCCTACCAAACCACAACCACCACCAACCCCCCCCCAACCAACCACAACCTCAACCTTACTTACACATCTTAAATAATCTCCATTCAATCACCTCACTATTACAGCCCCCCACCACCCCCCCGTTCCCCAACTTCCCAGAGGTCTCCCCCAGTCTCCCCTCACACTCTCCTCACCTATCCGACCCCCCCCCACCCCAACAATCCACACCCCCACCGCCCCCCCTTTCCCCCTCCCTCCAAGCCTCCTACACCCTACCCCCGCACCCACCCCGCCAACCCGCCCCCCCCCGCAAGCTCCACCTCCCACCTTCCACCCCTCCCCACCGCACTCGAGCCCCCACCCGCCACAACCCTACCCACCCCTAACATCCCCCGCCCCCTCGCCCCTCCGACCTACCCCCAAGTCCCCACGCCCCCCAACCCCCCACCGTCCCAAAACACCCTCCACTCCCCCCCCACCTCCCCCCGCCGACCCACCGACTTCTAAAACTTCCGCCACCTCCCCCGCCCTGCCCACGACCCACTCCCAACCCTCACCCAACCCCCCAAGTCTTGCAAAAAAACCTCACTCATTACGATAAAATCCTACCCACCCTCCACCTCCCCTTCGCCTCATATCCCCAACTCCCCCCGCCCCCGCACCATCCTCCACCCCTCTCCTCACCACACCTCGGTCTCCCCTTCCCCCTCACTCCACCACCTCCCCCCCCCCCCCCCTCGACTCCCCCCCCCTCCCCCACCCCCCACCCCACCCCACCCCACCAACGTCCACGCCCCCCCCCTCCACCTCCGCCCTACAACCCCTCCAACTCCCCCATCCTCGAACTACTGCGGGATTCTCCCTCGCTCACCTCCCCCCCACACACACTCCACCCCCCCCCCCCACCCCCTCCCCCCCACAAGACCCCCATCCCCGCCACCCCCTGCCCCCCTCCTCGCTCCCCCCCTCCCCCCCCCCCCCATCACCCCCACCCCAACGCCACATCCCCCCCCCCCCAACCAATCCCTCCCCATACCCGACTCCTCCCCTCCCCACCATCTCCCCCCCCCCCCCACCCCTAAACCTCCAACCCTCCCCCAGACCCCCCCCCATCCACCCACCCCCCACCTTCCCACCCCTCCCCCCCACCCACCACCCCCCCCCTCACTGCCCTCCCAACGCCCCCCCCCCCCCCCTATCTCCCAACCCTCCCCTCTTTGATCACTTCTCCTCCCTTCAATTACCCTTCTCACCCCATCACAAAAAATAACAAACAACTCAGAAAACAACCTACTTAAATTGACCCAGAACATTAAAAACAAACAACCAAAACTACAGTACACAAAACTATGCAATCAACACCCCAGAAACCCCCTCCCCGCCCCCGCCCCCACCCCGCCACACACCCCCCCCACAAAACCGCCCCCCTCCCCCCCCCCAACCCCCCCAACCCCCGCCAAACACGCACCTCCCAAAAAACCCGACAGTGCCCGCCTAGTACCCCCCTCCCAAAACCACCCCAACCACCCACCACCTAAGAAACCCACCCAACCCCCATCTACTACTCACACACCCAACACAACAATACCAGTTCTGGCCCCGCCCTTCCCCGCACCCCCATAAACCCCCCCCCCCCCATCACAACAACACTCACAACTAAATCAAACAAGAAGACTCACCCATACCCATGAAATAGCACCAACCCCCACATAAACCTTCCCGGGATCCCTTTCTCTCTTTTCTATTCCCTTTTTCTTATGTTATTTTACTCCCGCTTTTCATCACCTCTCTAATCTCGTTGTTTCTGGCATTCATTCTACTGCAAACAACACTCACCAGCACCCCACCTGCGCCTCTGCCCTCAATCCTACTGCCGACAGCCCTCTCCCCTCAACCCACTCAGCCCCCTACCCTCACGGCCCCCCCCCCTCCCTCTGCACCAACAACATTATACCCCCCCAACACACAAACACCAAAACCCACTAAATCACCCTCTTCAACACACCCAAACTCCCCCCCCTCACCCACGCCCACACCCTACAGCAAAATATACATCAAAAACAAAACCTACTACCAACCCTATCGAGACTAATGAAACCTCTCATCCACCACTCTAATTTATTTTTTTTTTTATAATTAATATCTTTTACTTTTTAACAGCCTTACCGAACCCCCCCCCCCCCCCCCCCCCCCCCTCGCCCGCCACCCCCCTACCCCTCTCCCCCCATTTTACCTCCCAACCACCCCCCCCCCCCCCCCCTCCCCCCACCCCCCCCCCGCGCCCGCCTCCCCCCCCCCCGCACGCCCCCCCACCCCGCCCCCCCACCCCCCACCCCCTCACACCCCTCCCCCCCCCCCCTCCCCACCCCCTTCACCCCCCCCCACCCTCCCCTCCTCCACTGCCCCCCCACCCCCTGCCCCTCCCCCCAACCCCCCCCCCCCCCTGACCCCCTCCCTAACCCCCACAAACCCACACCCACGCCGACCACCCCCCCCAGCCCCATCCCCCCCACACCAGTCCGCACCCTCTCATGCTGTTATCTCCCCCTCCCCCCCCCCACCCCCCCCCCAACCCCCCACCCCCCCCTACCCCCCCCCCCCACCCCACCTCCCCCCCCCCCCCCTCCCACCCCCCCCCCCCCCCCCCCCCCCCCCCCCCCCCCCCCTCCTCCCACCCCCCCCCCCACCCTGCCCCCCCCCCCATTACCCCCCCACCCCCTCCCACCCCCCCCGCCACCCCCCACCCCCCCCCCCCCACCCCCCCTCCCCCCCCCCCTCCACCCCCCCCCCCCCCCCTACCACCCCCCCCCCCCCCGCCCGGAAATACACATCCCCCCCCCCCCCACCCCATCCCACTACCCCCCCCCCCCCCCCCCCATATCTACCTCACAACGCCCCCCCCCTCCCCCAAACCCACACCCCCCCCCCCCCCGCCCCCTCCCCGCCGCGACCCCGACTCTTCCACCCAGCAGCCCTTAAACCTACGACACTACAAGCCCCGCTTAATGGTCCGATTTTCAAAAGCCCACCGAAACCAAAACCACTTTCCTATACTAAGATGCCCAATATGATAAATAGGCAACGCAAATCCCACTATCTCCCGTACCCAATCATGCCAGCAATGCAGGCCCAAATCAACTCCACTAACCCAACCGAACTACCACCTACAAAGTCTAGAGTGAAAATGAATACCCCATTATCCCCACCCGCCCCGCGTACCATGTTGAAACACGCCCCACTCACGTGAAACTGTGAAACTGGTAAAACCCAACTGGAAAATAGCGAACCCCCACTGAAGCACGCAGATTACTCGACCTCCCAACTGTGAAACCCCCCTAACAAACCTTGCGTGTACGTATCATGAAACCCCAGTGCCTTGTTGCAGTAATTAGCCATGACCCCTGAGACCCCCTGCATAAAAAACGCGAAATCGTGACACGTGCTAAGACAAATACCTTAAGCAATAAATGGACATAGAGACAGAAGTCCAACGGAGTGTAGATATCACAAACCCCAATTCCCAGAGAACTACCAAGACCCACAACTCACTACGTAAGTACCAACCCTAAACAGAAAAAAACCCAACCAAGGACAATTAGGGAAAATCTGAAAACTCGCAAACCGGAAAACACCCTCCCTGTAATTTAAAACTATAGACGATGCGACTTGGTCGCCTAAAAGAATAATTAAAAAAGTGTCAAACGGCTCTGAATGATCCAAGGACCAGTGCATATAAAGAATTTATATAAGCTTTACAAAATGAACAGGACCAGGATGGCCATAGATAGTTTCGTAGAGCAAAGACTCCTTTAGAGTATGCAAGTTACCTCATAATGAGATATTGACAATAGACATCACGGGAATGGTGTGGAGGGGTGGTGGAGGGGTTAAGGGGAGATAGGTGCTGTGGGTAGGGGACTGTCAGGGGTGGGTGTCACAAGTAAATGTAATAAAGCGAAAAAATTACCCCGTGACAATTGTGACCAATAATAAAAAAACAATAATTTTTCCTTGATGAAAATTTATGGGATGTTATACAAGAAAATCCAAAGTTTGTAATTCACGAAACAAAGGCAGGTCGTTGCCAAAGTGAGTTCGAGCTCATCTACCACCGGAATTTCACCCGATGTTGCTGCTCTTACAACTAAAGTTTCTGAACTTAAGAATATGATGAAGACTATGCTTATTCATAAACAAAAAGCCCGAGCTCCCGTGCCCGTAAAAGTGGTCGAGCAGAGTTGTGTAACTTGTGGAGGTGCTCATTCTTATAGAAAATTGTTCCGCACCGATAATAATGTTAAACAAGACAACATTCAAGAGTACGATTCACAAGCTGCTGCTAGCAAATATCAATCAAAGAAATACCAATACAAGACCTCTGATGGTTCAAACGCAAATTCGTAGCCTCCGATAATTCCTTCGATTCAAAACAATCAAACCGTTACCAATCTGAGATCGAAGGAAAAATTTCAACCAAAAATCGCGGAACCAATTCCAATCCAAACCGAAAGAATAATTCATACCAAGGACAAATTTATCAACCTTCGACTAGTAAACCACCGGTTGACCAAGCTCACGCTCCGCAAATGCAAGGTGTTTCGAAAACCGATTTTGAGAATTATGTCAAGGCTAATGATGCAGTATTAAGGAATATGCAAAATCAAGGCAAGTTATAACAAAAACAGATGACACATTTAAAAAACGGAAATGCTTACTAATTTGTAAATTCCAATACCGCTCTTTTCTGATTTCAGGTACTCTTTCGAGAGTAATACATTACAAATCGAAGGAAGACTTAAAGGGAATTACTCCCTAAAGGCGTGTTGCTTATCAATGACCAATGTATTCCAACTATCATTCTCCTTGAAGTATGTAAAGTAGAACCGAGGAGACAAATGCAATACGTTTTTCCCAACTAATAAAGGAATTACCGAAGACGTCCAACCTCCGGTTGTCCCAGTTGAAAACCAAAATCCGGTTTTCGAGCCAGTTGTTGCTCCCGTTAGTGCACCGATGCCTAACCCAAAACCGTCGATTCCTTAACCTATCAAGAGGCGAATATGAGAAGCGACGTGAAAATAATGCTAACGCACCAATTGAGAGAAATTCTACGAAATCTTAAAGTATATGAGCTTTTTGAAAATACTTAATATGGATGCTTGACTCTTATCAAAATTTGCTTCAACTCTTAAATCCTTAATCAAAAAAAAAGAAAAACTTAGTGATAAATGGCTAGAACCCCTTTAAACGAAAATCATCATAGAAGTTGAACTATTGGGATGGCAATGCTCGGTTTCACGGTCATGACTTAACAAGTTACCTTGATAAACTTGGTGATCCTGGCAGATTCCTTATTCCATGTAAATTTCCCGTAATGGATGAGTGCTTAGCCTTGGCCGATCTTGGCGCGAGCATAAATCTCATGCCATTTTCCGTGTGGAAAAAGCTTAACCTTCCAGACCCGACTCTGACGTGCATGACATTAGAACACGGACTGTTTCGAATTTCCTGGACCGCCTCGGTATTTCTAAAGAAGTCACATTAAGTGGTGTATTCTTAGTTTCTATCCGACTTCACATTGTCGTATATTTAAACCAGCAGGCCTCGAGTACCTCAACTTCTTTGAGGTGTTTCTTAAGACCCGGTCGTACTTTGATAGAATGTACGAAGTGCATTAACCCTTCGAGTGGGCATGAGGCCAATACATACAATCTTGATCAACTTCGAGATACTCGACTCATATATGATATGACGGCGAATCGAATCGACGTTAGTTTTAGAATTAGCTTGTGAGGAGTATTCTAGGTAAATTCAAGGATATTTTTTGACGTGTCGCAAATGGTAATAGACCCACTCTCGATATGACCCAGAAAGTTTCCAATTCTCTCCTACTCACACACACTTTTCGGGAAAGTGATTTTCTCCTTCTCAAAAGACCGAAGTTTTTCCTTGCTCAACCTACGATCTAAAACTTCACGAAAGGTTGAAGAATCCTATAATACCTAGAAGGGTGGGGGGACCAATCTTAATCTCGAAGCACTCCTTAATATGATCCCTCACCTCCTCCAAACCAAAGAACTTACTTTAGAAGAAATAGAAAAGGAACTTAAAATCGTGAAGCTAAACATTAGTCAAATCTTCAATTGATGAACCTCCCGAGAACAACTTAAGGACTTACCACCTCATCTGGAATAACATTTTTGGAAGACACAATCCAAGTTGCCAGTCATAATTGCCAAGATATTTGAGTCCGATGAAAAGTCCGCTCTCATAAAGGTTCTAAAGTCCCGAAAGCGATCCATCGCTTAGAAAGTCTCCGACATAAAGGGTATCAACTCGGAATTTTGTTCTCATAAAATTTTTATGGAAGAGGACTACGAACCAGCAGTACAACATTAGAGAAGGGTTAATCCAAAGATCCACGATGTCATTAAGAAAGAGGTTGAAAACTACTTGATGCAGGATTGATCTAAACCAATCTGGATAATCCTTGGGTAAGCCCAGTGCACTGTGTGCCGAAGAAAGGAGGGATGACTGTAGTTACCAATGATGAAAACGAATTAGTACCAACTAGACTTGTAACGAGATAGAGAGTTTGTATTGATTATCGTAAGTTGAATGAAGCCACCCGGAAAGACCACTTCCCTTTGTCGTTTATGGATCAAATGCTCAAGAGACTCGCAGGAAATGAATACTATTGTTTCCTCGATGGTTTCTAGGGTTACTTTCAAATACCAATCGATCCGAAAGATCTGGAGAAGACCACATTTACCTGCCCATACGGAACGTTTGCTTACCGTCGCATGCCTTTCGGCGTATGCAATGCACCAGGCACGTTCCAGAGGTGTATGATGGCTATCTTCCATGATATGATTGAAAAGATGATGCAAGTTTTCATGGACGACTTTTTAGTTTTCGGAAATTCTTTCTCTTCGTGCCTTTCCAATTTAGAAAAGATGCTTAAACGGTGTGAAGATACTAATTTGGCTCTAAATTAGGAAAAAATCCATTTTATGGTGAAAGAAGGCATCATTCTTGGACACAAAATTTCAAAGAAAGAAATAGAAGTCGACAAAGCCAAAATAGTCGTCATTGCTAAATTACCTCACCCAACTACCGTTAAGGGTATTAGGAGTTTTCTCGGCCATGCAGGTTTCTACCGTAGATTCATCAAGGACTTTTCAAAAAATTCTCGACCCATGACCCATCTCTTTGAGAAAAACACTCCTTTTATTTTCTCCAAAGATTGCATTCAAGCTTTTTAGATTTTAAAGAAAAAACTTACGGAAGCTCCAATTCTGATTGCCCCCGACTGGGACCAGCCCTTTGAGCTTATGTGCGATGCGAGCGACTATGCCATAGGTGCGGTTCTGGGGCAACGAATTGAGAAACACTTTAGGCCTATACATTATGGAAGCAAAACAATGACCAAGGCTGAATCAAACTACACCACAATGGAAAAGGAAATGTTAGCCGTGGTGTACGCCTTCAAAAAATTCCGGTCGTACCTCATCATGAATAAAATCATAGTGTATACGAATCATTCCGCCCTTAAATACCTCTTTAATAAGAAAGACGCCAAGGCGTGATTGCTCCGGTGGGCTCTCCTCCTTCAAGAATTCGATTTTAAATTAATTGATACGAAGGGAGCCGAGAACTACGCGGCCGATCATCTTTCCCGATTAGAAAACCCGTATGAAAATGTTCTCGATCTAAAGGAAATAAACAAAAATTTTCCTCTCGAGACACTTAATATGGTGACTTCTCGTGGTGACCTAAGTACCCCGTGATTTTCCGATTATGCAAATTACCACGCGGGGAATTTCATTGTCAAAGGAATGTCAACTCAGCAGAAAAACAAATTTTTCAAAGATGTCAAACACTATTTTGGGACGACCCTTTTCTATTCAAAACCTGTGCGGATCAAGTGATCCGGCGATGTGTTTCGGGCCAAGAAGCTGTCGACATCCTCACAGCTTGCCATAGTGGACCAACCGGGGGACATTACGATGCCAACTACACTACCAAAAAGGTTTTTGATTCAGGATTTTATTGGCCCACAATCTACAAAGATGCCCATGAGTTAGTTAAAAACTGTGACTCATGCCAGCGTCAGGGAAAAATTTCACAGCGTGATGAGATGCCACAAAATTCCATCCAAGTGTGTGAAATCTTTGATGTTTGGGGCATAGACTTCATGGAACCATTTCCGTCATCTAGAGGAAATAAATACATACTCGTAGCCGTTGATTACCTATCTAAATAGGTCAAAGCCAAAGCGCTCCCCACGAACGATGCTAGAGTTGTAGTTAAGTTTTTGAAATCTCTTTTTGCTCGATTCGGTGCACCAAGAGCTATTATAAGCGACCGTGGGACCCATTTCTGTAATGATAAATTTGCTAAAGTAATGTCTAAGTATGGGGTCACTCATCGTCTTGCTACCGCTTACCACCCTCAAACGAGTGGTCAAGTCGAGGTGTCAAATTGTGGGTTGAAACGTATTTTTGAAAGGACGGTTGGAGAAAACCGTACCTCGTGGTCCGATAGGCTTGATGACGCTCTATGGACATTATGTACCGCTTATAAGACACCAATTGGTTGCACCCCTTACAAGCTCATGTATGGAAAGTCGTGTCATCTACCTATCGAATTAGAGCATACAACATATTAGGCATTAAAACATGCTAATTTCGATCATAAAACCGCGGGCGATCACCGGAAGCTGCAACTTAATGAAATTAATGAGCTTCGTGATCAAGCATACAAGAATTCTTTGATTTATAAGGAGATGACGAAGAAGCTTCACGACTTGAAAATCAAAAACTGCCTATTCAATGTTGGTGATCAAGTCTTGCTTCTCAACTCTCGTCTAAAGATATTCTCGGGGAAGTTTAAAACCCGATGGTCCGGCCCTTTCACTATAACCAAAGTTTTTCCATATGGCACTGCCAAATTATCTCACTCCGACGGATCAAACTTCAAAGTGAATTGCCACCGACTTAAGCACTACTTCGGAGGGGACACACCAACAATGGTTGTCCCGGATCTCCAGACTTTCCCTAAGGACGAATGAATTCAGGGATCGAGTCAAGCTATGTGACTCGGTTACCAAAAACAAAGCGCTTCGTGGGAGGCACCCCATGCTTATCCATTTTCTATTTTCTTTCTTATTTCTATTGTGATGTGAGGAGGCTTGTACTCTTCCGATCTTTGTGTTTGTTGTTTGTTGTGATTGTTTGCAGGATGAACCCAAATTTTCTGAAGTCTCTCGTGTTCGGTGTTTTGTCCCGGTCCACTCGAGCTTCCTAGCCTTTGCTTGCCATTAGTTTGGGGAAATCCGATATCCTAAAGATTATTATCGACTAACATTTATCTTGTAGCACACTTAATAAACGGCTAGAGATTTTTGTGATACTTTCTTCATGTTTAAGTTACGCATTAGACTTTTTGAGTTCTAGTATGGGGTTTTTAAGTCTTAGGCTAGGAAACATTGAGGACAATGTTTGATTTTAGTATGGGGTAGTATATCTTCGATATGATCTTGCCTACTTTTACCCGTTGTTCTCACGTACCCCGTTTTCCCACCAAAATTTTCAAAAATATGAAAAAATTTAAAATTTTCAAAAATAAAATAAGTGTTTTTGTCACAATTTTGACTTTCTTGCTGGGTAGAATAAGAGTAAATTTTGACCCGATCGAGCGTGTTGAGCTCTAGCTTGTTTCTTAACTTTTAGGCTAAGCGTTCGCGAGAATTCGCGAAGAACAAAAAATGATAGAGTTAAGTATGAGTAGGATGCTAAACAAGGATTATTTGGAAATCTTAAGAGCTCATGTATGTAACTTGTTGC
This sequence comes from Tanacetum coccineum, assembly GCA_026074375.1. Lineage (NCBI taxonomy): Eukaryota > Viridiplantae > Streptophyta > Magnoliopsida > Asterales > Asteraceae > Tanacetum > Tanacetum coccineum. The sequence goes on along the minus strand of BQNB010047236.1, from coordinate 19,143 downwards.
TTTTTCTCCCATAAGCTTTTAACCGGAATAATAATACGTGCTGTTTTGGAAATTAAACTTAAATCAACAATTTTTATGTAAATATAGCAAAAAATTTAGCCTTAGTTCAAACTTATTCTTGAATTTTTCAAAAAGAAGTATTCTCTATATAAAGTTAAAAAAAATGAAAAAATGATAAAAATAATAATAATAAAAGCTGTGGGCTGATAAAAGTTTACTACCTCTTGCCGGCTCACAACCGATGTGGTAGTCTTCTAAAGAAAGCCCATAGTAAGAATAAAAATCTAAGACTGATAAAAGTTTGCTGCATCTTGCCGGCTCACAACCGATGTTGCAGCCTTCTAAAAGGTCGAGGGTTACAATTGCATAAATGTTATGTTTAAGTTTGAATTAATAAATAGATCTCTTTTTGTTAAATTCAAATATTCTTTTGAACTTTGACTATTCTATTTTAAGTTTTTATATACGGGAAACCTGAGAGTTTTTGAAACCTAAGGTCTGTGAGTCCCCTGATCCCTATACAGGAACTAGTATTTTGTGTGGGGTGTCAAAAGCCTGGTCACTTAGGCCTTAAAGGTGGGATGTACCGAGAAGACAAAGTCGCTACATGGGATGATCTCGCTTCAAAACTCATTATCTTTGGTGAACGTAAAGCCATAGTATTTTGCAAGAAACGTTGACCATGGTTGAAATTCAAAATACCAATCACTTAAGATATAGTAAATGTCGAGAGTAAAAAATGCACAAGATGCAAAACTAGTAGTTGTTACTTTTTAACTTTATATCTAGCTGTGATTTCGTTTTAAGCTTGGTTTGGGTAAGTGAAAAGTCGGGGACGATGAATTTATCCTTTTTGGGGCATTCTCAGATCGAAATGCATCTTATTTTATGATCCCTAACAGTTATGGAAATAACGAAAGTCGAAATATTCTAAAAAAATAAAATAAAATAAATAATAAAAATAAAAATAAAAATTTTAAAAATGGGAAAATGGGGTGTTTTATAACTTGTGATTTCTTAACTCTCTCCACAAAAATCTTTGCTACTTTTCAAAGATTTAGTTTGGGGAAGTTTTGAGGTATTTGGTTTTAAAGCATATAATATTGCGTGAGGACACGCAATCGCTTAGTTTGGGGAATTTTGATATGTGTGAAAACACATATCCTTTTTATATCAAAAATGTCCCATAAAAGATAAAATTGTGCTTAAAATGCTTGTATATTGCTTGTTTTGTCTTTGTGATTGTGTAGGTACGGATATAGCAAAAATCACAAGAAAATGGTCAAAACCGGACAAATACGGAAACGGGAAAGGAAAGAGAATACAAGAGCCGGGAGGATGGTATCAAAGGTCAACAAAAGTCAACCCTTGGTCAAAATTAGTCAACCACAAGAAGACAAAATTCCCAAAAACACCCAAAACACTCCCTTAAAAATAAACTAAATTTCAAAAATGGTCCATAAGCCCTAACGGTGTTAACTCTTTTATATAAAGAATTAACACTCGTTACCTCCTTATAAAACCCAAAACCATATCCTGTTAACTTTACCCGAGCCCAAACACACTCATGGGCAATGTATAAGCCCGGGTCAAAGGAGAAGTCAAACACCCACCCCTGTTATAATTTTAAGGCAAGAAATTTTATTACTACTATTCATCTCCTTCCCCGTTTTACCTAGAGTCAAAATTAAGGGGCAAATTAAAATTGGTAATGTGGCAGCATAATTCAAGTACCAAGCTATGATGTCTCTCATTGGCTAAAACCCACAAAAGAATGACACGGTGGATGCAAGAAACACAAGGGGAATGGATAATTTGCACTATAATGAGTGCAAAAGAAGCACACGAGGCCTAACACACGAAATGCCACGCTGGCAATCCATGTGCTCCTCAATCTAATCCAACGGCTCAAAGATGGTATCCAATGATTGCTAAGATTCAAGGGACAAGATTGATGGGAGCATATAACAGATTAAGGACCTAGAAGCTTCATCCAGGCCTATAAATTGAAGCCTTCATCACTCACAAGGGATATATCTAGGAGTAGTTTAAAAATTAGCTTATAGATTTTAGCTTATAATGTAATTTAGCTTAATTTTTAAATGTAATCTTGTTTTTCAATAATTTGTAATCTATTTTGAATATCAATGAAATTTTAGTTTACTCAATAAAATATGTTCTTGCTTATAATGTTCACCTATTTCCAAAAGCTTTATTAAAATGTTCTATAAGCTTTCAAACTACTCATAAGCTTGTAAACAAGCTTTTCTCTAGCTCATCTTAGTCTTTAAGCTAAGATTAAGCTCAAATAAGTCACTTAATCTACTTAAACCTTTAAAAACAGCTAAATACATTTGCTAAATGGATTTTGAGCTTTTGGATGATGAACTAGCCATGGATGAGTTCATAGGACTTTTACTAGCTTATCATTGATAAGCTAGAGCTTGTAGACAGCTCATTTGAGCCTTGTATTGCCTTTGTTTAGCTAAGGTTTTGGTAAGTTCCTATTTCTATTTCTGTCTTAACTTTCTAGTTTATAATTTGCTTATTTTGCTTATAAACTTGCTTATTTGTGCTTATTGTCATCTTATTATGCTTATTAAACATGTTTGATCATCTGTTTTTGAGTTTAGTAGCATAGATCTTAGTTTTCTTACTTTTGTCTTTAAAATCATAAAAAAACTCAAAAATAGTTAGCATAACTAGTAGCTTATTGTTCCTGGCTTATTTGCTTATTGATAATTGATTATTAAGGTTGTTATAATCTGTTCAATATCTGGTATTGAAGGTTTAATCACTAGATCTCTTTTTTCATAAGTTTAAATGGAAATTATCAAGGTTAATGGATGTTTGGCATAGCAGTACTAATTTGAAGTTAGTACTGCTATTGGTCTTTTGGTCTTTTAAATTGAGTTTAAACTTCAATACCAAGTTTATAAGTTTAAGATTTAAGAGTTAGTTTGGTTTAATTTAGTTAACTATAGGTTAGTAGTTGGTAATTTTAAACTTAGCTCAGTTATGTTAGGATTTTTTAAACTCAAAGTCAATTTAGCTACTGATTTTACCTTCCTTGCTTTTAGTTAATTGTTTTAAGTAGCATAGAATTATGTCTCTTGGCCTGCACTAAAAGGTTTTGAACTAGGGTGTCAAGTGCATCAGCAGAAAAACAGCAAAAAAAACCAATTTCAATCTAAATTTAAGTAGGATAAATTCGCTTTTAGCATTTCAATTTTTGTGCACGAGTAGTTTATAGGTTAATCTATATAGCTTAGGACTTAAATTTGCTTAAAAAGTTTATTTGCTTATATGTTTTAGGAATGCAAAACTGTCCTTTTTCTTTTTCATAAAAACTCTTAAAAACCAAAAATTTTGTAGTCTGCCTGCATAGCTTTTTCAATAAGCCTTTTAATAGCCTAATTGAGTTTCAAATTCCCTTTCAAAAGCACTTTTAAGTAGCTAGTAGGTATAGGTTTAAGCTTCTATAAGCCATTTTGTCTAAAGTTCTCATTTGCTAGTTTAAACTTAAGCCCAAAGTCTGCCTAGGGGTTGTTTGGTTTAAAGCTTTCAAAAGAGCTTATTTAGATTTTCTGCTTATGGCTTATAATTTAGTGCTCATTTCTGTCATTTTAAGCTTATTAGGATAGGGTTAGGTAGGAAATTTAGCTTATAGTTCTTTGTCATAGCTTATTTAATTTTGTAGCTTAAAAAGTTTTCTATAAGACCAAAAAAAAAGATAGTTAAGTGTATCCTGTCAAGTTTTAAGCTGTTTTACAGCTTATTTAGTGCTTTTCATAAAAAGTTTCTTTTATTAAAAGTGTTTATTTTCAGGTTTTTTACAACTTTGCTTTTATAAGTTTTCAAAAATAAAAAAAAGGGGAAGATGGAAATCGGGGGTGAGCAAGGCTCGAACCCCCGACCTCAACATCCTCAACCCTTTTAAACACCTCACTCCACACACCACTACCAACGTGCTCTGGGGTCTTTTTCATTAAAGATTTACAAAATCTATTATTTGTATTCATTTTCCCTTTTTAGCTTTATAAGCTGTTTAAGCTTATTACACATCTTATTCGATAAGCTGTGTAATCAAGCTTATTTTTCCTAGGTCCCTTTTAGTTCAAGCTATTTTCCATAATTTTTTCAGAATTTTTATAATTAGTTTGGTATTTTTAAACATTTATTTTTATTAAAAACTTTAAAAAATCATAAAAAATAGAAAACTAATCAAAAAAATATAATTCTTTTTTAGAAAATTTTCTTTTATCATAAAGTTTCTAGGAAAAATAGTTTTGCTTCCGTAGGGTTTAAATTGCAAAATTTCAATTTTTAAAGAACGGGATTCGTTTCCGTTCGCGTTTTTCGTGTTTTTAAGCTCATTTCAACTCCGTTTTTGTTTTAGTTTTCTTTAAAATTTCTTTTTAGTCAACTAGAGTTTATTTAAAAAGAAAAAAATTCATTTTAGGTTTAAATTTGGAAATTTAGGGTTTTTAACTGCCGTTTAGGGTTTCCGTTTGCGTTTTTAGTAAAGTTTAATTTCCCATTAATTGTTTTCTTGCTTAATTGTTATCATTTACTTATTTTAATTGTTTTTAATTCATAGAAATAGATAATCAAATCAATCTTGGTTACCAATTCAAAACATTTTCCGAACAACGAACGTGGTCTCAATTTCATAAATCGTTGGGGAATAACGACCCGGGAATCATACTTCCCGGTTAATATACGTATTATTATATATTATCGTGTGATTTTTCTAACTACCTTTGTCCTCAAGGGTAGTTTGGGAATTTTCATATTATATTATATTTTATAATTACGTGTATTGATTTACTAGCAATCAATGCTTGTTTATGTTTATCAATTTATGCTTGTTTACACGCTTTTGTATGCGACCTATCATTCAACTGGATCTAGTGATATTGATCAAGTAGATCTAGAGTCTGTGATAGCTCTCCATATAGTAATTTATACATCTAGAATAATAGTTACATAAATATTGTCCTTCTAAGTTTGTGCCTAGGATACGCTTCACGCTTAACTAGTTAATTGGACATTGCCAATGGTTTATTGATCGTGTTGACTAGCATGTGACCTAGATAATTCAACATGTAATGTTTTGATTCCATTGGATAGTTGGACAAGTGGACTACTAGTGTATAAATTACCATTAAGCGGTAAGTGGGTAAAGTCTCTATGAGCTAGGGTTTAACAAGATCACCATTGCTTTAATCCCTAAGATAGATTATAATCAGCAAATAAGGATGCTTTATGTGGATGCTTCAATTGTGACAGAATTAATATGTCTAGGTCTTAGAATGATGTAACGCCTAAGTCTTAAGAATGATATGCCGCTTCGAGAGAAGAAATCATTGCACTTAATAAACAAACCAACTTTCTAATCGGATTAATAATGGTTAATACAGTTTTCTTATATTTGGCTTGACCGCTCTTTTATCCTTTGTTAATTAGCTCGCGTGGGTTAAAGTACCTTGAATTGATTATAGTCACCAACTAAACAGTGCCAGTCTCTTAGGCTGAAAACCCCCTTTTCCTGTTAGAATTAGGAACTAGGACTGACATAGGTTTAGAATAGGATAGAATTAGCATAGATTAGATATAACCCTTAGGATTAGTGTAATTTAGATTAGTGTATATTCTTGTATATTCTATAAATTTTGTATATTTGTCTTTAATTGTTTTCTTGTATATATTTGTGTTTATTGTTTGCGTATTTAATTGTTTTTCTTAATACACTGTTCTGGTCGATAGCTGAATACGGTGTATCCACTTCCATCGGATACGGCGTATCCAACTTTCTGTCCAATACAACGTATTCATTCAACTGATTAATACGGTATATCCACTTCTATTGTGAAGAATAATAGTAATCTTTGATTTATTCAAGAACTAGAAAGAAAGTGTGTTGGATGAACTTAGAGAGAGAAAGTAAATGGAAATGGAATGTATATTATATGTGTGAGAAAATGAACAACCAACCACCTCTCCAAGGCATGGAGAGGTGTATTTATACCTATATGGCCGGCTATGGATGGGCCTTCATGGGCTTTCCATAGGCTTTTCCTAACTTGGCCTTCTAAGGTTCCAAAAATAACTAAACGAGCTATCTACCGATATACATGGAAGTGACTAACACTTTTCGTGTTCCTAACAATCTCCCCCTAAGGGAGGTCACTCTATTTTACAAAAACTTAAACCTAGCATACTATGATGAGTCTTCATTCTTGTGCTCACAGACTTGAATTAATTCATTACTTCATCTTGTGAATATGTTGTAGTGATCTTGACTTTTAGGTTGGAGCACATTCCTTTGACTTTAACTTGTATGTGAGTATGTGATCTTGAGCACTATGAGATCATCAACCAAGCATAATCTCTGTTTTCCATCTTGTAAAACTTGTGACTTTGGGACCGACATGCTCATACCTTTCTTGATTTGATAACTTGAAAGCTATTGTTAGCCTTTATTTTATTAAGTTAAACAAGAATGTTATCGGCCTTTATAACACCTCGTGTTTTAGGGTTATTGACACCGTTAATAAATCCAGAATGTATCTTTTGTATTGTACGCGTTTGCTTTAAATCGTAAAAGTTAAGTTAAATCGCGTACGCTAAAAATTAGCGTTCAATGTAAACGGGCATCAAACAATTAAATGTTTACATCAAGCAAGTGATAAGTAATTATTTTGATGATAATTATTAAATTTGTTCATTTTATTTTCATTGGTTGCGTAAAGTATTTACGTTTCGTGATAAATTGTGTTTAGGCATACCCGGAACCACCAAAATTAATCTACGCTTCAACGAATACCTATGTTTATATATAATGCTCAAAGTTTTATGAAACTTTAGCTACGTACATCACGTCTCTAATGAATATCAGAGTACGAGAGATGAATTGAAACCATAAACAAAAAGTTGATTTTGCATCCAAAGTACATGTCCACAACAACTTGCAGCTGCTACATATTCTGCTTATGTAGATGAGATAGCTACAATTGTTTATTTCTTGCACTACCAAAAGACCAATCTCCTTCTAAGATATTGACATCCACCAGAAGTTGATCATCTATCATGATTGTCCCCAGCATATCACTATCTTAAAAGGCGTCTAAATCAAAAGAGAATCCTTCGGATACCCATAACCCAATTTAGGTTGAATGTTTGAGATACCTATAGATCCTTTTCGTCTTAGGCTTATTTTCTAATCCCACAATGCAAATCATGAAGTATGGTCATATGTCTCATCATTGTAGACCAAGAAAAACACCCACTAGCTAAAATCTACTACAATCATCGGTTACCACTAAGCAGTACTTTTTCCTGTTCAAACTTTCTACGGCGACATGGTCCAAAATAAATCCATATGGGCAACTTCTAAGGTTCTCAAACTGTTTTTCTCTCAAGCGTTCTTGCAAGAAGCCTTAAGTTGTTACCCTTTCTACAAGCCAGACATGATGATCATGTTGAATGTCTTAAAGGTAAAACCCTCTAACCAATAGCTCTTAACTAATTTGTTGATATCTTGAAGTTCACGTGCCCAACTTCTGTGCCACAAAATTGCTTCATCTTAATCTTTTGCAACTAAACATGATACTCCCTCCAGAAGGAATTTACTCTTGAGATTTCAGACTGTATATCATTATTCTTTCAAGAGGCTCTGAGAAGCACAAGGTTTTCATAACAATCTTAAATTCTTACATAGCTGACATTCTCAAAATCTATGCATGATGTCTTGATGGTTCCCTTTCCTGTGATACTTCCCTCCATATGATAATTACCAAAAAACCACATAACCTCCTTTTTAATCCTTGAAATCTAGAGTTTGTCCTTGCTCATGTCATACTTCCAGAGCAACCACTATCCAAAATAGCATAGATCTTTTAGTCCTCTTCTGGATTGCCCTGCACACACAATTAAAGGAGCTAGACTCTCTTAGGAACCCAAGTCATTACTGACTTGAATTCCCCTAATAGAGTTACATACTCAAATGTCTTGAGTTTGTATGATCCATTAGTCTTGTGCCTATGATCTAGATAAGCCCCTTTGTCTCCATGTTTGTGTTGGACTTGTCACAACACTCCCTTTTTCACCCTTAGTCTGTGGAAGTACTGCTTGTGTCCCAGCAGTACTTTCTTTCTTAACCCATTTAGATTTTATAATTGGCTTTGGGCTTTTTGGTCTGTCAACAGTTCTTGTATTGAAAAACCCTGTGGGTGGTGAAGAGCTTGAAGCTCTTGGTCTTACATTATCCATTCTTGGATAATAAGGTCTACCAGTACTTGTGCTAAACACTGGTCTTGGGAAATATGGCCTAGCAGTACTTTGTGAAAGTACTGCTTTTGATACATTTGGTCTAGCAGTATTTTGGTAAAATGCACTAGCAGTACTTTGTGAAGGTACTGCTTATGACATTTTTGATCTAACAGTACTTTTCAAACCTTCCCTTGTAAGTACTGCTGATGGGATAAAAGACCTTCTTTGATGAGGGTGCCTATAGTCACTTGAGAAATTTCTATGATTTACCCTACTTGTGTTATTCCAAACTGAATCTTGCTCCATTTTTCAAGTTTTTCTTTCAATTCATCCCTTTCTTTTATGACATTATCAAATTCTTTTTGTTTTTCGCCTAATTTCCAATCCCTCATTTTTAAATCAAAACTCCATCAGTTCATATTTATCACCCTGCGTATTCATCCTTTTCATGTTTTTTTATTTTATTAAAAAATTAATATTTCTAATTATGACCTCTAATGATTCTAAGCTCAATTGATATCCCTGAATTTCTAACCTAGCTCCTTTGAAAATTATCTTTTTCAGTTTGATAATCATTCAATAATTTTTTATAAGATTTACTGCAATTAGAACAGTAGGGTACGTCTGAGTTAGAAGAATCGGTTGAGCTTGTAGCCATCAAAGCAAGAGCAACTGGTGCATTATCAGCTTCCTCGCTCCAGTCAACACTCAAGTCCATCTGTCCAAGATCCCATGGTCTGCATCAATCTCTATCCCAATCATCTTCTTCAATTCCATTCAGTGCCACCATAGCAAAAGTCACAGGATCATCATCAAATTCCTTGGTCCAGTCAATTTCACCTTGGCTGTCTTTTGCTACCAAAGCTTTTGAGTTTGAATCTTCAATGGGCACAATTCTCTTTTCCTTACTTCCATTTGCTCTGTTTGCCTGATATTTAGCAAACTTGCATTCCCTAGCAAAGTGACCCAACTTCTGACAGTTAAAGCATTCAATCTTTGACTTGTCAAAGGTGTTTTATCCATTTTAGGCTTAGGTCTAATGGGACTTCTTGTCTTCTCATTAACTTTTCTTATTCTTGCAGTTATCATAGCTACTTGCCATCTGATGTCAATTTCTTCCATAGCATCATCATCAATTTGCAGCAAGTCTTCATCATCATGAGTTTCAGGCATAGAAGCTTGTTGAGCAAAGAAAGAACATATGATTTCATCTGAGTTGAAAGAAGAGTTGAGAGTTTCTTTCAACTTGCTTGATGAAGCCTGAGCATACCCTTTGGTGATGATTTCAGAATCATCAGCAGTACTTTGTCTAGAAGTACTGCCTTTGATTTCAGCATACATAAAGCAATACTTTGTGAATTTGAACTTGAAGCACCCTTCAACTCATGCTCATACACCTTCAGGTTGTTATAAAGATCATCAAAGTCCAATTCATCTAATCCAGGTTGTCCTCTAATCATTGTAGCAACCACATGCCACACAGATGGTAGACTTCTGAGAAATTTTAAATTAGCATCTTCACAGGATACCTTAGCATCATACAACTCTAGCATACTAATAATGTTCTGGAATCTGTCGTATGCTGAGTCTAGCTCTTCTCTGGCTCCAACAACAAAGGTCTCAAACTGTTGTTTCAAGAGATTCATGCTGCGGATCATCTTAGATCTTATTACCTCCAAATCTTGCTTTTATAGCAGCCCACAAACTCTTGGCATCTTGAGCATCATGGAAGCTCAAGAGATGTCTATCTGGTATTGCAAAGAGCAATATGTTGAGAGCTTTCTCATTGTTTCTCCTTGCATTGACCCCCCCCCCCCCCCAACAATTGAAGTTTTTGGTGCAGAAGGTTGACCTGAGGAAGAAGCTGGTTCTGTTGTAGCCTGGTCACCATTGGTGATTATATCCCATAGAATATGATCAGTAATTGCAATATACTGTCTCATCTTCATGCACCATAGGTCATACTCACCCTTCTTGATGATTGGAATTCGTAGTGCAGTGACAGATGAGGCAGGAGGGTGGTTTTCAGCTTCAGACATCTTTAGTGTTTTGCGAAGATATCGGATGTTCAAAGTTCTTCTTAATCAGAGTTTCCTCACAAGCTCTGATACCACTTGTAGGATCGATGTACTCTAATATGTTGAACCTTTACCTTGTAAGGGGAAATATTCTACCTTTGAATAATTCAAAGATATTCACATGAAACGCTGACGTTAACAACTTAAAACAATGCAAGCATTTTTTTATTACAAGAATGATAAAAGCTAGTCAAAGACTTCCTCATTTCCATGGGATAACTCCCATTTAAGGGAACAAGGGATCACAAGCCTTAATGGCTAGCTCATGACTAGTAGTTTGACCACTAGTCACCTTGTTTCCCTCTTCTTGTTCCAACGACCAAACTACCCTCTTGCATAAGTCTTGGACTTTGATTTCTAGCTTTTTGACAACCCCTTGATATATATATTACATGCATGCATTGAGATAACATCACACAACTCATACCACTTAAGAAAAACAAACAAAACTCTCCCTTTTTGCTCAACAAGCCCACGGCTCAAAATCATACTCCCACACAAACCATACAAATTATTTTACCACTTATACAAGCATTCACACATTATTCCTAAGACTTACTAAGGTGTTTTGAAGTATTGGTTAAGTATTTGTAAGGTGTAAGCAAGTATTTACAAGATTAGGGTTTCCTTGGAATAATTAGGGTTTCATTCTTGCAAGCTTGGGTTTAAAGTCTAAACAAGTGTTTAGGATAAATTTCTCATCATCATACATCAATATAAGGTTATCTAAATGGATAAATTATTTGTGATTATGATTTTTAACACTTTTTCATATGATATGTGATTGGTAATATCATGGAATAATGAGATTATAAGGGTGGTAACATGGTTGTTAAAGTATAACAAGTTTATATATGTTTATGGTTAAAAGTGTACTTAAGAAAGTTTAAGGTTTTAAGCCTTGTTATGAACTTGTTATCTTGGACTTAAGGACAAAAATATGGATCTTGGACTATATAATATATATGACATAGTATATTAAGAAGTATAAAGGAATTGTGGTATTTTAAATTGTTGAAAAGTATGTAAACTTAGTTTATGTAATCAAGTATATAAAAGATTATATAAGGGATGTTTTGGCACGAAATCCAAGGCATGGATTTTATGTTTTTTAAAAATAGTACTTCTCGTGACGACTCCGAATATGTAAAGAACTCAAAAAACTGACTTATAACGAAAAAGATACCACTATAACAAGTTTACGATAATTAATACTTTTATAAAAAGTAACTGTTCATCAGGAGACTTTATTTTTGATAAACATCATAAATAAATAGAACGTTTAATTACGAGAACGTGCTCGAAAGAATCGCTAAAAACGGAGCTATAACGAATAAACTGCGACGTTTACAATAATTAAAGTTTATAAAATTGATTTTATAAACTATGAACAGTAAAATTTACTATTCATCAGCAGACCCAACTTTATAAAATATGATATATCTTTCAATAACAAAGACGTGCTCGAAGGAATCGCTAAAATCGGGATTAAAACGGATAAGTTATTACATTTACGAGTTACGCTAATTAAAACATAAAAATAAGTTTATAGCTGTTATGAACAGTAAAAACACTATTCACCACAGAATGTTGAAAACTTAAAAACGTAATATTTTGATCACTCGTCTTAATACGAAAGCGTGGACGTAAGAAACGCGAGAAACGAACTTAAAACGATAAAGTTAGGTCATTTTTGCTAAAGGCGTAAACGTTTTTACTTTATAAATATGATTTCACGAAAACGATTAGACGGTGATGTAGCTATATAGAATTATATGTGGTTATCAAAGTACTATATTACTAGGGAGTTTCATAATAAGGCCTCTTCGGGGTGGCCTATCGACAAGTTGTTGGATTTACGATTTAAAATGTCTTAGCTCCTCATACGTCACTACACGACCTCTTAATTATGATAGCCCGAACGATAGTATGATGTAACTAATATAGGATTATATATGATGTAGTAAATCAAAGTACTTGGTACTTATACGACCTATAAATATATAGGTTGCATTCGGACGATTTAGTGACGCGTTTTCACTTGTGAAGTATATTATCGAATCACTCACTTGAGGTGAGTTCATAGCCCCACGTTTTACATGATTTTGTTTTATAAGTTTTTGGGGTGAGAAACATGCATTGTTTTACAATTGGACACAAGTGGTTAAGTTTTACATTATGATTACGTGTTGCCTAAGTAGCGATAACCCTAGTTGAGCCCATTATCATGAACTGTCAGTTACTGGATTGTGAGCGCGAATGTTATGAATAGATCTATTGGGATTGACATCCCCGTTTGGGTGATTAGCTATCACTGGGCAAACGAACGTATACCATGTCGAACATAGGATGTTGCGGGTTAGAACATCATCACGGGCAATGTAGGCCATTTATATGGTATTCATTTATGTCGAGCTTCAGTGTCATGAGCTTAGGGCAATGTAATTACATTTATATGATGTCTGCATCTGTTGCATTATCATACACTTGGGAAATCTTGTGGTCCTACAATATATGATTTATCAAACCTATGAATTCACCAACATTATTGTTGACGTTTTAAAGCAATGTTTTTCAGGAGATCTGTAAGCATAAGGTGCCAAGGATACATTGGTGATTTTGTTTTGGGATGTCATGCTAAAGATATGGTTGCATAATGTTTGGGAAACTTATGTGTTGTGAACCAGTATCTTTGTAATAATAACAATGAACAAGTTAAAGCTTCGGGCTATTTGTATCAAACATTTGTTAAATCCAATATATCAGTTTTAAAATGACTTTTTGGTCGTTCTATCTATATCTTATGTTTTTGATGTGAGAAGTAACACGCCCCGGACCCTTATTCCGCTGCGACCCAATTTGGGGGTGTTACAGATTGGTATCAAGAGCCAAGGTTATAGAGAACCAGGTCAAATGTTTTTGCTGGACTATAACCGTTTTCAAACATCGAATTCATACAAAGGGGTTTTACACGGGACATACATATGTGCATACATTCATGCATACACTACTTGTTGCATTAGTTGGTTGGACTAGATGCATTCATAATTGATATACATGTTATGATATAAATGTATATTACTATAAGAGTCTTATATTAAATACTAATATAAGCTATTTTGAATTTTCAGATTCAGTCATGTCAGATTCGGATGAATCGGGGGTTACATACACGGAGGTTTCCAGCCCATTTGAGGGTTTATCAGACATAGGATCACCGAGAGCCGATGATCACGAGTACCTTGAGCTGCCTTGGATGCCAGAGGACCCATACGTGGAGGCCGCTCTTCAGGCCCCACCCTCTCCAGATTACGTGCCTGGCCCTGAGGAGCCAGAGCAGGCACCACCTTCGCCAGATTATGTTCCAGGCCCAGAGCATGCTGATGATGAGATTGTTGCTGAGGATCAGCCATATGCTGAGGATGCCTCACCCACTGCTCAGTCACCTGACTATGTCCCGGAGTCCGATCCTGAGGCGGACCCGGAGGAGGATGACGATGAGGACCCCGAGGAGGATCCTGTTGACTATCCTGCTGATGGAGGAGATGACGGAGACGATGAGGATGAGCCATCGGAGGAGGATGAGGATGATGATGTTGACATAGAGGCTGATGAGGATGAGGAGGAGGAGGAGCACCCAGCTCCTGCCGACTCTGTAGTTGTTGCTTTACCAGCTACTGATCAGGCCCCATCTGCGGAGGAGACAGAGCCGTTCGAGACTGATGAGTCTGCGGCCACACCACCACCACACCCTGCATATCGTGTGACAGCTAGGATTTCTATTCCAGCTCCAGTACCTACACCAGTATGGTCTGATGCAGAGGTTGCCAGACTTCTCGCTATATCTACTCCACCATCATCACCACTCTCCCCATGGTCTTCACCACTTCCCCAGATACCTTCTCCACAGCTGCAGTGCTAGACCGGCTAGAGGTCTTAGGGCAGACTACGGCTTTGTTGCCACTATGGATAGGGAGATCAGGCGTGATCCGGAGAGAGAGGTTGGATATGGGATCACCGACTCGTGGGACGAGATAGTTGAGACCCTTCAGGGGGCACCAGTTAGTACTGACACAGAGTTGGGTCGACATATGACAGCATTTGAGACTAGGGTTAGGCAAGACACGGATGAGATTTATACGAGGTTAGACGATGAGCAGAGTCAGAGACAGCTATTGGTTGGTCGGCTCAATATGTTGTTTAGAGACAAACGAGCACATGCATATACACGTCATCAGATAGAGACAGAGGCTAGATTGTCCTGAGAGGCTTGGAGGCGATCGATGGATGCGAGTGATCTTGCCCGCGGAGAGGTTATGTCACTGCGCACTACCGTACTAGGTCAGATGTCAGAGATTAGAGAGTTGCATGCTGCTGATCGCAGGAGACAGGTTGTGATTTCAGAGATGCTGAAGGCAGACCAGAGGAGATCTGCAAAGATGAGAGAGTTGAGGACAGCTGATCGTACCCGACAGCAGCAGCTTATACAGACATTGACAGTGATGCAGTCATTACAGGGACATGTGACCACGCTACAGGGACAGGTGGCAGCACTACAGGGGCAGGTTACCGCACTGCAAGGACAGCAGGGACCCGTTGGAGGTCCTGCACAGCCAGAGCTGCTAGAGGATACTGGTAGCAGTTCATAGA
Organism: Tanacetum coccineum; assembly: GCA_026074375.1. NCBI lineage: Eukaryota > Viridiplantae > Streptophyta > Magnoliopsida > Asterales > Asteraceae > Tanacetum > Tanacetum coccineum. The sequence continues at coordinate 4,141 of BQNB010047236.1, read as the reverse complement.
TTAGATCATGTTATGGCTAGTCATTTTGTATATAGCCTACTAAGTATTACGGGTTTAATCCTGGCTAGTAAGGCTTTAGGTTGTTATGTTTATTTTGTAACCTAAACGTTATGATCATTTTGTATCTGGACCATTCATGTATGTTTTCCAATTTATATATGGAATGGTTGTATTATGTCACGTCTGTAATCGAATTTGTTTATGAATGAATGTTGATTTGGTTATATCATTGTTGATTACAATTCAGTTGTATATTTCACTGTGTGATGTGATCTCACTTTATTTATCATGTATATGTCATGTCATGGTTATGATTTTATGAAATCTAACGAGTATTGTATTTTCTTGTGATTGAAGAAAATGGCACCAAAATGACCCACAAGGTCAACACCGGTCACAACAACCCCAGCCCCAACAACAACCACCACCACATCAGTCACTAATGCCCAACTTTAGGCAATGATTGACCAAGGTGTCACTACCGCTTTGGCAGCACGTAATGCAAACAGGAATGGCGATGACAGCCATACTTCGGGAACGGGTGGTAGAAGGACTGAACGCGTTGCTCGGGAGTGCACTTACCAAGACTTTATGAAGTGCAAACCTCTATATTTCAACGGCACTAAGGGAGTTGTTGAACTAACCCAATGGTTTGAAAGGATGGAGAATGTTTTCCGCATAAGAAACTGCTCTATGGAAAATCAGATTAAGTTTTCCACTTGTACTCTTCTAGCAGGTGCTCTAACATGGTGGAATTCCCATGTCATGATTGTCAGTCATGATGTTGCATATGCAATGACTTGGGCCGATCTGAGAAAGAAAATGACTGACAAGTACTATCCCAGGAACGAGATGAAAAAGGTCGAGGCTGAATTGTGGAATTTGAAAGTGAAGGGTACTGATGTGATAGGGTACAACCAACGTTTCCAGGAACTAGCATTGTTGTGTGTTAGGATGTTTCTTGAGGAGTCTGACAAGATTGAAAGGTACGTCGGCGGATTACCCGACATGATCCATGGAAATATTGTAGCATCAAAAACAAAAACCATGCAAGAGGCTGTTGAAATATCCACTGAACTAATAGATAAGAAAGTCATCACCATTGCTGAAAGACACGCTGAGAACAAAAGGAAGTTTGAAAACACTTCCCAAAATAATCAAAACCAACAACAACAGAACAAGAGGCAGAACACTGGCAGGGCAGGGCCTTATACTGCTTAGGGCTCTGGTAAAAGGAAGCCATATGGGGATCTAAACCCCTTATGCGCTATAATGCAAATATCACCACGACGGTCTGCTTGTCTTGGTTCTTACGTGCCTCCTAAAATTTCATAAATGCAACAAAGTTGGGCCATTTGTCGTGTCTGAGGAGTGTGGGAAATGCCAACAATGCTAACAATCAGAGGGGCACTGGGTCAGGCCAGAAACCTACTTGCTACGAGTGTGGAGTTCAAGGACACTACAGGAGGGAATGCCCAAAGCTGAAGAACAACAAAAACCGTGGAAATCAAGTTGGTAATGACAGGGCTCCAGCCAAAGTGTATGTAGTGGGACGTGCAGGGACAAACCCAGACTCCAACGTCGTGACGAGGTAGTTCCTTCTTAACAACGCTATGCTTCTATCTTATTTGATTACTGGTTGCCGGATAGGAGCTTTGTGTCTACTGCATTTAGTTCCCAAATGGACATCACGCCATCTACCTTAGATCACTATTATGATGTCGAACTAGCTGACGGGAGGATAATTGGGTTTTAAACACTATCCTTAGGGGTTGCACATTAAATCTCCTGAACCACCCATTCAACATAAATTTAATGCCCGTAGAACTTGGTAGTTTCGACGCTATAATTGGGATGGATTGGTTGGCAAAGTACCAAGCAATCATTGTGTGTGCCGAGAAGATCGTTCGTATCCCCTGGGGAAATAAAACATTAATTGTTCACGGTGACGAAAGCAACCAGGGACACGAGACTCTTCTGGCACATTATTGTTACTCTAAAACATAAGAGTACATGCTAAAAGGATCCCAAGTTCTTTTTAGCAACATGTCACTACAAATGAGGATTGAAGACAGTCGGAGACAGAAGAAGCGAATTGAGGATGTACCATAGTTCGAGTTTTTCTTGAGGCTTTCCTGAGGACTTGACGGGTCTTCCTTCCGACTCGACAAGGGACTTTTCAAATCGACTTTAATACTGGTGCTGCTGAACCTGTTAGCACGGGCACTTATCGATTGGCACCATATGAAATGATAGTGTTTGTCAGAGCATCTAAAAGAATATCAGACAAAGGCTTTATATGACCATAGTTCCTCACCTTGAGCTTCTGGTCTTGGTTTATCAGAAGAAGGCTGGATCATCAGATGTGCAATGGATACGGGGAATTGCATTAAACCTAATGGTGTGAAGAACGTTATCCGCTCACAAGAAATTGATTGATTATCTTTGATCAGCTCCAAGGGTCATGTGTCTACTTGAAGATCGACCTAAGGTCAGGTTATCACCAACTGAGGGTTCGAGAAGAAGACATTCCAAAAACCGCTTTCAGCACCGTTATGGCCATTATGAATTTCAAGTTATGCCTTTTGGTTTGACAAAAGCATCCTGCCGTGTATTCATGCGCCTTATGAATGGGTTGGTGCAAAAACCATATTTGGTAAATTCGTTGATTGTCTTATTGATGATATTCTAGCTATATCAAGAAGAACAAGCATAAGAGCACGAAGAGCACCTTAAGCTTAATCTTAGAATTGCTTTAAGAAAGAGGAGTTGTCTGCCAAGTTTTCCAAATGTGAATTTTGGATTCCTAAAGTACAGTTCCTAGGTCACGTGATTGATAGTGAGGGCATTCACGTAGATCCCGCCAAGATCAAATCCATTAAAGATTGGGTATCTCCTAAGTCGCCAACCGAGATTCGTCAATTTTTAGGTCTTGCTGGGTATTATCGAAAATTCATTGAATGGTTTTCTAAGATCGCCAAACTGATGACCAAGCTCACCCAGAAGAAGGTCAAGTTTGAATGGGGTGATAAACAAGAAGCAGCTTTTCAACTGTTGAAGCAGAAGTTGTGCATTGCCTCAATCCTGGCCTTACCTAAAGAAAGCGAAGATTTTATCGCATACTACGATGCTTCAAAGAAGGGTTTGGGCGCTGTGTTAATGCAAAGAGAAAAGGTGATTGATTATGCATTACGCCAACTGAAGATTCATGAGAAGAACTATACGACTCATGATTTGGAACTTGGAGTAGTAGTGTTCGCTCTCAAGATTTGGAGGCACTACCTGTATGGAACCAAGTGCACGGTGTTCACTGATCATAAGAGTCTACAACACATTCTTAATCAGAAAGAGTTGAACATGAGGCAACGTCGTTGGTTGGAGTTGCTCAGTGATTATGATTGTGAGATTCGTTATCACCCGGGAAAGGCAAACGTTGTTGTTGATGCTCTAAGCAGAAAGGAGAGAGATCAACCATTAAGAGTTCGAGCCTTAGTGTTGGGATTTATAGATTTGATGAGACAAAAGAACAAAATAATGAAACAAGATGGACTAATTAAGCATTATGGAATTCTACAAATGATGGAGGATTCTACAAGATATGATAAAGAAGGAAACAAGATCAACATTGAAGACTTGCTTAAAAAGATAAAGACCAAGTTAATACTGATTGAAGATAAGTTACAACTTGGAGATTAATGCTATTAATGTTGATTGAATTATTGATTAGGAAGATTTAATAGCATTAATGTTGATTAATGCCATTAATGCTATTAAAGATGTTTCCTAATAATAGCATTAATGTTGATTAATGCTATTAATTCTATTAAAGATGTTTCCTAATTTAATTATGATTTCCTTTGTAAAAGTCTTATGTTCTCTCTATATAAAGAGACATAGACGTATTATTTTAAGTGCATGCCAAAAAGTGTGTGTGCACCAAAAGTGTAAAACGTGTGTATGTGGGTTTACACCAAAGGTGTAAAACGTGTGTATGTAGGTTTACACGTCCCATAGAAAGATGTAGATGCTAGCATGTGTGGTGTATCCCCAAGATCATTAGTTTGATCCTGTTGATGTAACCATCTTACCATTGATCAGGTAAGATTGGGGCTTGTAGTAGTTATTATAGTTAGAGATGATG